>SCLE01431521.1:0-24373 GCA_004367955.1 Bathochordaeus stygius | reverse complement strand
TTTTTCATAGAAAACTCCTGATAATAGTCTATTAGAATTTTCTACTTTTAACTTGAGTTATTTTTCGGGGGGATTACATAACGTCACGAGCAACAAGTATATTTTCGCCCTTTAAATCTAGTAATGTCTGATAGATTTTTCGAACGTGATCTTCAAACTCTCGCCAGTCTCGTGGGGGGAGGTGATTCTTCTCTTCCTTAAGAATTTCAATTAGAGCGGCTATTGATGGTTGTTTAGTTTTTTTCATATGTGCCTTCCTTGAATTAACAAGAATAGATCTTGATGTGTTGTGTTAAGCCTAGAATTAACGAACTGAAGTTAAGCGCTTGCTTGTTTCCGTTAGTTCATATTTAATTTAATACTAATTCAGCGAACAGTTTTGTCGTTGTTTTCTTATCGTGGTGATTTTCGTGCCTTAATGTATGATTAGTATCAAAAATATTTTGTATTAGTGCCTTCTTATCAATTTTTCTAATGTTTGCTGAAACACCATAAAGAAATAGCTCGCTCATAAGTTTATAAAAATGGTTAGTCTGTGTAATTTCGTTGATAAACCACTTGTTACCATGTTCATTTATACTTTCTATTATTTTGTCAATGGCTTTAATTATTTGATTTTCATCAAGAAAGTTACTTGCATAATGAATAACAATTTCTATTACATTTGTAATTAAAATACTATCTATATATTCATCATGGCCCTCAATAAATTCCAGCCACCTTTCAAATATCTTTTCAGATATAATTTTTTGTGTAGATTCATTTTCAATATTAAAAAAACAAAGATTTAAAGCTAATATGTATTCATCGCTTACATGGCTGTCAATTCTGATACCGTCAACGAAAGGCTCTATCTTATTGTTATTCAATTGGTTTAGTGCCAAACCCAATGGTTCAAATAATTGAGGAGATCTTGATGGAAACTCTAAATAAAACATCAAAAATTGTTTCCAGAAAGAGGTGTCTTTTGAAAAGTCGATAATTATTTCTTTAATTAGAATCTTATCCTCTTGAACAAGGGTGGGGTTTTTAAAATAAAAAAGCTCCCTTAGCACTTCAAATTTTAAAATAATATTATTTGATGTGGATGCTATCTTTAATTTTTTGTCAGTTGGTAAGTGACTGACTAAACTAATAATCGTTAAAGTATCTTTTTTGGGTTCGAGGAGAGCAATCAGTTTATGGAAAGATATTTCGTACAAAGCGAATACTATAAAACTAACAAAACTATTTGAGACAAAACCATTTCCTCGTTCATATGCAAAAATGAAATCATAAATTTGGCTGATATTTTTATTTTTTATTCCTTGTTTGTAATGCTCGACAGATTCCGACTCCCAATTTAGATTAGAAACCTCATGCATATTAATTGCGAAACCGGCTGAACTTAGAATACTTATGAGATTACTTTCAATATTTTTAAAAAAATCATTGTCAATTAGATACTGACAAAGGACATTACTCTGATCTAAAGAGCTAATTAATAGAAGTAAGTCTACTTTCTTTTCTGGTTCATCTATCGCGATAACTGCAGAGATAATTTTAACAAACTCAATGACTATATCTGGGTTGTGAATAACGAGATATCTGTTTATTTTGTAATAATCTTCTATCTCACCAAAGACTTGATTCCATACATCATCATTGTTGAATATTTCCGAGCGGTCACTTTTGCCAATAATTTCAAAATAAGTATCAAGATAATTGGGGGAAATACTTACTCTCGCTTTAGTTAGAATATTTTGTAATACATTTACATACTCTTCCATACTAAACACTCCTCGTGATTTAACTCTTCCCAGAGTTCATTAAAAGCATTTAAGATATGTTGTGCATTTTGAATTTCTTGCATTATATGGTGGGAGCTTCCAAGGCTATTGACGGATGTTCCGAGTGACCAAGCCTTCGGTTTTTCAAGAGGGAAAATTAAAAAGCGATCATGAAATTTCCCTCCATAATTGCCATGTCTTTTTCTTGCTTCAAGGTTTAACATTAAATATGATTTATTATCTTTTTCAAACTCTTCAACTTCAGAAGCCGTATCTTTTATATCTGTAATAGCTTTTAGTTGGACGTTAGCACTCTTACAAAAATAGAGCGTGTTTTTTATATCTATTGCTGATAAATAAGGATCCCAAAGGTAAGCACCTTCTCTGCCATGCTTATTAATTAGCTCTCTAATATCATGTAATGCTTTTTTTCTATCCCGAACTCCGCCTTTATATTGAAGAAAGGATTTTGATTGTTCCAAAACTATCAGTTCATGATCGTATTTTCTATTGAGAACCCACTTATTTTTCTCCTTGTCATGCTCACCAATAATATTAGGTGCTTGTTCGTGCGTCACACTTATTCGTTGTTGCATCCCATTAATAGAATAAAATCTATCTTGTGGGCTTACTAAACTCATATGCATAGCTATATTTTTTATAGTGACGAAGCTATTTTTATAGGCAATTAATTTATTCTCTGTATTGAAAATTTGAACCTGAACATTTTCAGACGTGTCCATTAAAATCTGAGCATTGTTTTTTATATCTTGAACGACATAATCCAAAACAACATCATCGGATTTTGTTTGTACAATTGCTTGGAGTGTGGGTTCTTTTGCTAACTTAGGATTAAAGGAAAAATTTAATTGGATGCCCTCATCTCTTCCTAAATGAAGAGTTTTCACCTTAAAAATAGTGATGGGAAACTGGAAAATAATATTTCCAAGCCTGTCTGATAGTGGTCCAAGGCTTATAGGTATTAAGCTACTGACTTGCTCACTAAAAGTATTTAAGGATTCCGGGTTCTTGAATAAGAAGTTAACATTTTCTTTAGTCTTATCGAAGGCTTCTATCAAGTATGAACCAGCATGAAAATTATTTTTTAAGACCTTATTTATCTGTGGGTTTATAAATGAATCATTCGGCTGAATATACTGTTTATTTAGAAATTGTAGTTGTCCTATATTGGTTTCATCACTAATTTTAAATACATTCTCACCTTTTAACCCGTCGAAAAATAATTTTGCGGCTTCTAGGTTAATGATTTGCCGTTTAATCCCCCATTTAATTCCTTTTATTTGTGAAAACGCTTTTAACTTTTTAGTTATAAACTCTTCGGATTCAGGTTGCTTAGTATCTTCGAAGACAATTAATGTGAAGATATTAAATATTTGATTACTACTTTTATGAATACCAAATATCTCTATAACTTCACATTTGCTGTAAAAACCAATGTTCCCATCTTTAAGTAAAAAGTCGAAATCACTCATTGTTTAAGCTCATATAGTTTTGCTCAATTTAAGGGGACGTTACCCTCTTTAGCCTGGTGCATGCGATATCTCTTTCTTTAGCAACCTTGTTGCTACTGGTATTTCTAGCTTCAAGCGTAAGAAGAGAGCATTTCTGTTTAGCTTCCCATAGTTGTGTTTCAGCTTCAGTTGATTGGTTGATTTGAGCAATTGTCGGTTTGAAATTAGAAGCGGCTAAACAGTACATATTCTTGAGTTTTGTGTATTTCCAGTGCTGCTGAGGGTGAGATTGAAGATATGTGCAGGTTTCAGTAAAGAGCTGTTTAGCTACAATGGTACAAGAGGAATGATTGCTAAGGTTATTGTTCTTAGTTCTGGCACAAACGGACGGGGCTTTGATTTGCCAGAGTTGATATTGATAATCAATTTTTTGGTTTTGATACTCAATGACTTGGGCTTGTATCTCTGTTCCCATTACATCAGTAAGGTGGTGATGCAGTCCGCTGCTCATTCCTGTGAGGAATGAAGAAAATAAAATACTTATCGGTTCCATGATCAGTGTCCTTGAAAGATCTTACTGAACGATAACACTAAGAGCATTTTATGAGCAAGGAGGGCGAGTCGCTTTAAATTATCTTAAAGTATGGGGACGTTGAATTTATCACTAACTCATCTTCCGATACTTAATCCTTTCTGGCTGGTAGTCTTTATCAAAGTGTTGCTTATAGTCTTCGGCATATTCGGTGTAGTTGCCTTTAAAGAACGCGACGTTTGATTCAGTCTTCTTTTGATGGTTTTGACTTTCTTACCATTAACTGGCTGGCTAGAATTGAGAGCAAACAGTAGCCAATGAAATAGTAAAAGCCTGTTTCAAAGGTGATGTGGTTTTCAACTACGGTAGATGTGCCGTTAGTCGATTTAATGGCTAAGAAACTAATCAACATGGCGACGGCAAATACGTCTGCCATTGACCATTTGCTCATAGCGCCACTGATTAATTTTAAACGCCAACCTAGCATTGAGTTTCGCCATAGATAGGATAAGGCGAGTAGTAATAGCTTTAAAGCAGGAACGACCACGCTAAAAGTGACAATCATGATTGCCACGATGTGATTACCGTCATTCCATAGCGATTCTGAGGTGGTTAAAATGCTTTTAGCACTATCATGAATCACGATTTTCCCTGTGACTTGAACCGAATTGATCAGCTCTGTTGCCATCGCTAGCACGAAGTCAGGGATATTAGCATCTTGGAGGATGGCGTCTTTACCCATAGAGGTGAGTTCAGCTTTATCAATGGTGGTAACGATATGTAATACCGGTTCAGTGAGGCCAGGGACTAACATGGCATAGGCTAGCCCTAATAAAAAAAGCCCCGTTATTTCTCTAGCGGTCACAACACGTTCCACCCATTTATGATTACCAAACTCGTTTTAGCTCATCTTGCGGTACTTAATTCGCTCTGGCTGGTGGTCTTTGCCAAAGCGTTTCTTATAGTCTTCGGCATATTCTGTGTAGTTACCTCCAAAGAACACGACGTTTGATTCACCTTCATAGGCAATCATATGGGTACAAACGCGATCGAGGAACCAGCGATCATGCGAGATGATAACGGCTGAGCCCGGGAAGGCGAGGATGGCTTCTTCCAATGCACGCAGGGTTTCGATATCGAGATCATTAGTCGGTTCATCGAGTAGCAATACATTGCCACCTTCTTTAAGTAGCTTAGCCATATGAAGGCGATTGCGTTCACCACCTGAAAGGTCTTTGACGAATTTTTGTTGGTCTGAGCCTTTAAAGTTGAAACGGCCACAGTAGGCACGAGAAGGGGTTTCGTAAGTGCCGACGGTGATGATGTCGCTACCTTCTGAAATTTCTTCAAACACGGTGTTGTTGCCATCGAGTTCGCGTGATTGGTTAACGTAGGCGAGTTGAACGGTTGAGCCTAGGTCGATAGAACCTGAATCGGGTTGTTCTTCACCTGCAATCATACGGAAGAGGGTGGATTTACCGGCGCCGTTGGGGCCGATGATGCCGACAATGGCACCGGCGGGGATGGCTAGGCTAAGGTCATCGATTAATAGTTTGTCATCATATGATTTGGAGACGTTGTTGAGTTCAATGACTTTATCACCTAAACGTGGACCCGGTGGAATGTAAATTTCTTGGGTTTCGTTACGTTTTTGGAATTCACGCGAGTTCATTTCTTCAAATGATTTCAGGCGTGATTTTGACTTAGATTGACGGCCTTTGGCACCTTGCTTGACCCATTCTAATTCGGCTTTGATGGCTTTGTTATGTGAGGCTTCGGCTTTGGCTTCTTGTTCTAGACGGGCATCTTTTTGTTCTAACCACGATGAGTAGTTACCTTCATAAGGGATACCACGACCGCGGTCGAGTTCTAAGATCCAACCAGCAGCATTATCGAGGAAGTAGCGATCATGAGTGATGGCGACAACGGTGCCTGGGAAGTCTTGTAGGAAGCGTTCTATCCAAGCGATAGATTCGGCATCAAGATGGTTGGTTGGCTCGTCGAGCAATAGCATGTCTGGGTTATCGAGTAATAAGCGACACAGTGCAACACGGCGGCGTTCACCCCCAGATAAAACCGATACTTTGGTGTCCCAATCGGGTAGTCGTAGGGCATCAGCGGCACGTTCTAGGGCATTGTCTAGGTTATGACCTTCTTTGGCTTGAATGAGGTTTTCGAGTTCGGCTTGTTTGGCAGCAAGGGCATCAAAGTCAGCATCGGGCTCAGCATAGGCAGCATAAACCGCATCGAGCTCTGCGACAGCATCTTTGACATCGGAGACAGATTCTTCAACGACTTCACGGACGGTTTTTGCATCATCCAATTCGGGTTCTTGTGGGAGGTAGCCAACCTTGATGTTGGGCATGGGAACGGCTTCACCAAGATAGTCATTATCAAGGCCTGCCATGATTTTGAGTAAGGTGGATTTACCTGAGCCATTTAAGCCTAATACACCGATTTTTGCACCGGGGAAGAATGACAGTGAAATGTCTTTTAGAATTTCACGTTTTGGCGGCACAATTTTGCCAACGCGATTCATGCTGTATACGTACTGGGCCATGTTGAACTCGAATCAATAGAAAGCGTTGATTCTACCGTTGATAGGTTTGTTTTGCTAATTCAAAACACCCGTTAGGCTTTAGCCCATTAGTCATGAGAAATCGTTGATGGAAAGATCAAATTAGGCGATGAGATAAAAAAATGTAGAATGGCGGCCTATTGAAGCTAATCTGGATGAATACAGTGAGTAAAGCGGAACAGTTGTCTCAAGAAGAATATTTAAAACGCTGCCAAGCGGCTGCCGGCGAGGGCAATGTGGTGGCACAGAATACGCTAGGGTTTTTGTATTTGAATGGACAAGGGATTGAGCAGAGTGATGAAGCCGCGGTGACATGGTTTCGACGTGCTGCAGATGATGGCTATGCGGCCGCACAATACAATTTGGCGGTGATGTATAAACTAGGACAAGGGGTTGAGCAAAGTCATCCTGAATCTATTAAATGGATGCAGGCTTCTGCGAATCAGAGTTATGTGGAAGCGCAGTCAAATTTGGGTGATTTGTATTATCAGGGTTTGGGTGTGATGCAAGATTATGCTATGGCTTATCTTTGGTGGACATTGGCGGGGCAGAATGGCGCTAATGATATTAAGCATAAGTTAAGCGATTTAACAGACAAGATGACAGAGGCGCAAATTCGAGAAGCTGAGCAGCTCGTTGTACAATGGAAAACGAAGCATTAAGGTTTGTTTTAAAGAAAATATGTGTCAAAAGCCCTTATTTGTGGCCGATGCGGTTTTATTTTTTTGCTGAAATGTACTGCGTCATGTTGTATTCAAACGACCAATAATATTGTGTCGGTGGTGGTTGTATAGCAGGATATATTTGATAGTGACTTAAAAAAAGGGCTCCCGAAGGAGCCCTTTTTGTTGTGCTTGTGGTTAGGTCTATGAACCGACTTTGCCACCGTCTTTCTTGGTGATAACCAAAGTACAGTCACGTGGGGTGGTGACACCATCAAACGGGGCTGGGAAGTTGGTATCTGTTGGTGAACCATTACCAGGATGTTGCGTATTGGTGAACAAGGTACGCTGATTAGGTGTTGGCGCGATACCGGTGATTTCATCACTGGCGACACCTGATAATAAGCGGCGATATTCACCTGTTTTAGCATCGATAACGACCAATTGATCTTGTAAACCATCAGGTTGTCCACCATCGGTACCGATGAAGAGACGACCATCATCATCAGCCCAAATAGCATCTGGGTCTGTAAAGACGTTAGCGCCACCATCTTCAGGTGCTTTGTAAGCTGCAAATGGTTTGTCATTGGCATCGGGTGCTGGGGCGTCTTCAGGACGACGTGTGTTACGTGCCAACATGTAAAGACTCCATTTGAAGGTCGTATCGCTGGTGTCGAATGTTTTGATGATGTGTCCATCTGTGTTTTCGAAGATAGGGTTAGATTCGCTTAATGCGCCTTGACCGTCATCTTTTCTATCATTATTTGTGAAAGTCCAGAATACTTCCCCTTTGGTACCGACGGTTGTCCATTCTGGTCTATCCATTGGTGTTGCACCGACAACATCGGCAGCGACACGAGCATTGATGAGGATATGGTCTAAGCTATCAAATTTATCAGCTAACACAGGGTTGTTTAAGGATAATTCAAGCCATTCGCCTCGGCCTCTACCATTGTCATCGTTTTTACCTTCTTTGAAACGAGCGACATAGAGTGTGCCATGATCTAATGGACTTTCGTCAGCTAGAAGATGCTCACGCCATGCTTTGTCAGAGACATATTTGTAACAGTAATCACCGCGTTGATCATCACCCATGTAACAAACAGCACGTTTTTCGAACTTCTCAGGCATAAATGCCACTGATTCATGTTTGAAACGGCCTAAGGCAGTACGCTTAACCGGTGCAACTTTATGGTTGAATGGGTTAATTTCTACACACCAGCCGAAACGATTGTGTTCGTTTGCATACATTGGGTTAGTCAGGTCAAAACGATCATCGTATTTAAACCAGTCATAACCAAAGCCAAAGTCATTTAGACCGTATCGGTCTTGTTCTTCTGATGGTGTAAAAGTAGCGTTACTACCAAAATAGCCATTGAAGTTTTCTTCGCAGGTGACGTATGTACCCCAAGGTGTCGGGCCAGCACCACAGTTATTGACGGTGCCAAGCGTTGGGTTGTTGGCTGTGTTTTTCAGTGCTTGACTGTTAGCAGCTGGGCCTGAGAATGTGACCGGTGTGTTGACCGTAATACGACGGTTTTTCTTACTTCTTGCAACACGCCATTCACCGTTATGTTTTTTGCGGACTGCCACAACTGAAGCACCGTGAACAGCTTGTGATAAGCGTACATCTTCAAGTGATTCAGGTGCGCTTTTACCTAATGCATGGCTGTTACGTGCGAACTCGTGATTCACACATAGGAAACCGATGTGATTGTGGAGCTGTGTGCGGCCAAGTGCGTGTTTTAGAATGTATCTGAATCGAGGCTTGTTACGAAAACGGCGATAGATTTTCATATCTCGGCGTAATGCTTTAGCTTGGTTTAATGGGAAGAACCACATGCCGTCATGGCCTAGGCCAATTTGTTGTTCTGCTTCATAAGCGGTTGGGCGTGTTTCTGGATCACCTTTATATTCTGGGATGTTGCTTCTTGGGTTGATTGGTGTGCCCCATGGAATCAATGTTTGGTATTGGTAATCTGAAGAAATAGTGACTGTTTTACCTTCTGCTGCGTTCACTTCTTCTGTCGTGAGTGGGGTAAAGTCAACTAGTGGACGTTTTGCGCCATAGTGCTTACCTGGTTTGCGACCATGGTAATGGTAGTTGTTTTTGTAACCGTGTGCTGATGCTACTGTTGGCGCAAGGAAAGTGGCACCGGCTGCTGCAAGTGACCCTTTTAATACATTGCGTCGTGATAGTGTTGCTTGTGCAACGTCACTGAAAGGGCGGTTGTTACTTTTGTTGCTAGGAAAATTTTCTGCATCGTCGAAAGCGGGTGTGATTTCGAGCTCATTTTTGTTAGTCATGACTGCTCCTGGAGGATTTTTATTGGGCGCTAGGATAACGTGTGTTATACCCATCCACTTGAACTATTTTTAGTGGCTAAACAGTTACAAGTCATGCTGATATTAGGATGGCTATATGACTAATTTGTTAAACAAATATGAAGCTTATGTGAAATGGCCTGAATGCAAGATAGGGCGTGGGAAAATAATTTTTTTGGGTATAATTGGTTTTGTATTTCATGCTGTAATTCTTTAAGCTAAGTTTAGTTTTTGAATTGTTTTTAGGAAAATTCTGTGTCAGGAAAAATTTATCTTGTTATTGCAGCTGTATTGATCGGCTTTTACTTTTATCTCACTTATACGCCGAGCATGAGTGAGGCTGAGTTGGCGGCCAATAAGCAGGCTAGCCTAGAATATCTAGAGGCTAATAAAGTGGTTGATGGTGTTCAGGTTACTGAGTCTGGTTTGCAATATCAAGTATTACAGACGGGAGCGGGTGAGGTGCATCCGAAGGTGACAGATCGGGTGACTGTGCACTATGTGGGTAGCTTGGTTGATGGGACCGTGTTTGATAGTTCTGTTGCCCGTGGAGAGCCTATTAGTTTTGGTCTTGAACGGGTGATTGTGGGCTGGAAAGAAGGCTTACCGTTGATGGTGGTGGGCGATAAAATGCGTTTCTTTATCCCGCCCAGTTTGGCATATGGTGAGAAGTGGGCTGGTAAGATTCCGCCTAATTCCACTTTGATTTTTGATGTCGAATTATTGAAAATTAATTAATACACTTTTACTGAGTTTGAATATAAAAAAGCCACCTTTAAGGGTGGCTTTTTTATTTACGGTTGGTTACCACCTGAGTACGCGTTTCATGGTGATATGGGGAACACCGGCTTGGGTAAATTCCTCACCATCAGCAATAAAGTCATGTTTGGCATAAAACGCTTCAGCGCTACGTTGGGCGTGAAGGCTGAGTTCTTTTATCTGACTTTGTTTGGCTGTTTTGATGATTTGTTCCATCATGGCTGAGCCAGTGCCTTGGTTTCGGAAGTTTTTTAACACTGCCATGTGACCCACTGTGCCTTCTGATGTTAATCGGGCTGTGCCAATCGGGTTGCCATCAATTGAGGCGACGATATGTAGGGCATTTTCATCATAAAGGTCCCATTCGTCTGCTTCAGCAATATTTTGTTCGACAATGAAGACAGCATGGCGAACATGTTTAGCCGTGACTTTGGCCCGTGCCCATTCTGCGAGTAAAATTTTCAACATGGTGGATACATTTCCTTTGATTTAGGCGTAAGGGGCGAAAGCCTCATCAACAGGGGTGTTGGCCATATGGTTAAGGTAGTTACTCATGGTTTTTTGGGCGAGTACTAACAACACTTCGGCAATAGAACGGTCGGTGAAGCCGGCTTCTTTGAACGCACCGACATCTGCAGGATCAACATTACCGCGGTTGTTAACGACTTGCAGTATGAAGGTGCGTAGTGCTTCTAATTTAGCAGTGGGTAAGGCGGTTTCATTTTTTATAGCATCACAAATACTTTTATCGACACCCATGCCGATGGCAACAGCGACATGTGCTGGAAAGCAGTAATGGCAATCATGATAGTTATTGATTGTTTGCCAGGCGACGGTCATTTCTTCTGCGGTAAAGGCACTTTCTGTAACGAGTTGGTGCAGTGTCATGTAGCCTTTTAGCGCTTGAGGAGACACTGAGATCGTATTATGAAAATTGGGTACCATGCCGATGCTTTTTTGCATTTGGTCTAGTAGGGGTTGGCTTTCGGCTGGGATAGCATCTTGGTCTAGTAGGCCTAATGTGGTCATTCAATCTTCCTCTTCTTTTTATTTGTATTAGATATGATGTTGATTATAGACGTTAGTCTTGGTATTTGGGTAGAACTTGAGGCGTTTTGCTTTGATTATTGCTGGAGTTCAAGTGTCATGGCGATATGGGGGATGCCGGCATCGATAAATTCATCGCCATGAGCAATGAAGCCATGTTTGGCATAAAAGCCCTCGGCACTGCGTTGGGCGTTGAGTGTTAATACACTAAATTTACTTTGTTTGGCGGCTTCGATTAGTTTGCCTAACATGGCAGAGCCAACGCCTTCATGTCGGAATTCTTTTAACACCGCCATTCTGCCTATGCTGCCTTCAGGCGTTAGTCTGGCTGTGCCAATAGCATTGCCATCGAGTGATGCGACAACGTGTAGTGCTGTTTCATCACCATGTCCCCATTCATCAGCTTCAGGCACATTTTGTTCTATTATAAAGACGGCTTCACGAATAGGTATCGCTGCAACATCGGCATGAAGCCAGTCGGCGAGTAGGAGCTTAAGCATCCGTTTTAATGCCACTTTTTAGAGGAAGTATATTTTCAACTGGTCGGCTTAAGCTGATCATGGCATATTTCTCGTTTTGGTTTGAATCGGTATCATGTAGATTATAGACTTTAGTCTCTGCGTTTGGGTACAAGCGCGATAGCTTGTCTCGGTTTTAGCTGTTTTAGGAAAAAGTATGACAGAAATTATGCTGATTATTACTGCCGTAGTGGCGGTGGTTATGATTTGTTTTTATCGTGTTTATGTCTCGTCAGGTGTAGCGACGTTGAATGCGGATAATAAGCAAGAAGGTATCGATTTCTTATCTGCAAATCGTTTTAAAGAAGACGTGGAGAGCACAGAGTCTGGCTTGCAATATACTTTGTTACAAGCGGGTACTGGTGAACAACACCCAACGGCCAAAGATGAAGTGAAAGTGCACTATGAAGGTACCTTTATTGATGGCCGCGTTTTTGACAGCTCGATTAAACGTGGTCGGCCTGCCAAGTTTGTTTTAAATAAAGTCATCAAAGGTTGGACGGAAGGGGTGCAGCTGATGGTAGTGGGTGAAAAACAGCGATTTTATATTCCTGCAAAATTGGGTTATGGCAACCGTTGGGTCGGACATATCCCGCCAGGTTCGACATTGATTTTTGAGGTTGAATTGCTAGATATTATTTCCTAATGATTTAAAAATATAGGTGATATGCCTGATCATTAAAGTAAATAACTTAAACTTTATTGTGATTAAAAGGTTAAGATAGCCTTTAGTAATTTCAGCTTAAAGCGGTGATGTAGGGAAGCGCTTTAATATTAGATATGGTGACCTTAACGGTCAGATCTGAATTTGTTTTGACATGTCATTGTTTTAAGCTGTTATTACGACGAACCCTTTAAAAGAAACGATTCTAGTTTCTATAAGCTCTCGATATTGCGTTATTGTCTGAACTAAAAACACATGAGTTTGGCTTTGTAATTCTGTTACGATCGCTGAGTGAAAAAAATACGCCTATTTTTTATTCAATATCTGCTACGGTTGGTCATAGCTTTTGTTGTCTTGAGTTTATTAATCGTGGTGCCATTTCGTTGGTTAAATCCGCCAGTGACCATGGTGATGGCCGACCGTTGGTTTTCATCATCCGATGATAACTTCACTTTGAAACAACGTTGGTTACCTTGGGAGAAACTGCCTAAGGATGTCGCCCTAGCGGTTGTTGCCTCTGAAGATCAATTATTTCCACTGCATTCGGGCTTTGACTTTAAGGCTATTTTTGGTGTGTTGAAATCAGCGGGTAATGGCGGACAGCTGCGAGGTGCGAGTACGATCAGTCAGCAAGTAGCACGTAATGTCTATTTATGGACTGGGCGTAGTTGGATACGTAAGGGATTTGAAGTTTGGTTTACGCTGTTGATTGAACTAACCTGGGGTAAACAGCGGATACTGGAAGTCTATTTAAATGTGGCTGAATGGGGAAGAGGTGTTTTCGGTGTTGAGGCAGCGAGTTTGCATCACTTTGGCAAATCAGCAAAACGTTTAAGCCCTATGCAGAGTGCACTATTGGCATCCTCCTTACCGAGTCCATTGAAATATCATCCCTCACGACCCGCTCATCATTTAGTAGAGCGTGCAAACTGGAACCTAGAGCAACAGGCCAGCTTAGGCGGTGTTATGTGGTTGGCACCGCTCGATTAGATTATTTTTAAGTATTAAATTCTTATCATAAATATCTATTTATAACGATAAAGTATCGTTTTATTGTCATAATGTGTTGACAGCCTTATTGTTTAGGCGTATTAATATTAGGTATTGATTAATAAAATTATCAATAACTAACTTTATTGGTACTAAAGATAAGGTATCTATGCTTTATGAAATTTGATTCGATGACAGATAAGGCGATTGCAGCTGAAATAGGCGAACGTATTGAACAGCTACGTTTAGAGCGTAATTTAACCCAACAGCAATTAGCGGATCATATTGGCTTATCGAGAGTGAGTTACCGGCATTTGGTGGCGGGAAACGGTAAATTTGTAAATGTAATCGCGGTGTTACGCGTGTTGGACCAATTGGCGTTAGTTGAACGGTTTGTGCCGGAAACAGCTTTTAGTCCAATGGAACAACTTAAGATGAAGGGTAAGCAACGTCAAAGGGCATCAAAAACACGTGATACAACCCTTGACAGCGATGAAGGCGCTGATTGGTAATGGCGCAATTAGCCGAGGTAAGGCTTTGGGATGAACTCGTAGGGGCATTGGCTTACGATGAAGGCAGTCAGTTCAGTACCTTTGAATATGCGCCTAGCTGGTTAAAGAATGGTGTTGAGATTGCGCCGTTGCATATGCCGTTGGCCAACACTAAATATCAATTTATGGGCTTAAACCCAGATACGTTTCGTGGTTTACCCGCCGTGTTTGCGGATATGTTGCCGGATGATTTTGGTAATGCTGTTATTAATGCTTGGCTGGCACGTAATGGACGCAGTGCAGCGTCATTTACCGCTGTTGAGCGTTTACTTTATACCGGCACGCGGGGTATGGGTGCACTGACTTTTTTACCGGCGATAAAGCGTGATGACGAACAGCGTGATTTAGCGATTGATTCTATCGTGTCAATGGCACAGCAGGTGTTGGATGAACGTGTGAAAATGCGTCAGGCGATTCAGATCGAGTTGTTTGATAATTCAGAGCAACAAGCTGCTATGCAAGCGATTTTACAAGTGGGTACATCAGCCGGCGGTGCACGGGCTAAAGCTGTCGTGGCGGTGAATGCAGACAGAACGCAAGTTCGTTCGGGTCAGATTGATGTACCTGATGGCTTTGAACATTATTTATTAAAGTTAGATGGTGTCGAAGAACATAAAACAGGGCAAGAAACATTCGGTGATCCGCTTGGGTTCGGTCGAATGGAATATGCCTATTACTTAATGGCGAAAGATGCGGGAATTGATATCTCGCCGTGTGAGCTGTTGGTTGAAGGGGGCCGCGCCCATTTTATGACTAAGCGCTTTGACCGTGTTGGTAATCAAAAACATCATGTGGTGTCATTGTGTGCGATGGATCATGCTGATTATAAAGTGCCGGGTTCTTACAGTTATGAGCAGTTGTTGTCAGTGGCTAGGCAGTTGAAATTACCGCGTAGTGATGCCATCGAGATTTTCCGTCGGATGGTCTTTAATGTTATTGCACGTAATCATGATGATCATACTAAGAATACGAGCTTTATCTTGAATGATAAAGCTAGTCGATGGCGTTTGTCGCCGGCTTTTGATGTGGCTTATAGCTATAAAAAAGATTCGCCTTGGGTCAATACTCATCAGATGTCGTTAAACGGTAAACGAGACGATTTTGTTGCAGCCGATTTTGCAGAAATCGCCTCATTGATTGGTAATTTTGGACGGGAATCGAAACAGATTGTTGCTCAGGTGATGGAAGTGGTGGCTGAATGGCCTTCCTATGCTGCGAAAGCGGGTGTTTCAGGCGCATTAGAACAAGAGATTCAACGGCATTTACGTCTTTCAGATAGTCTAAGACTAAGTTAATTTCGGTGGTTGGGCGAATTATTACGTTCACTTTGCTGTCTGTAAATTAGCTATAATAACGGGCTAGCGTCTGTAGACATTATTTAGAATTAGGAATCGTCATGAAATCACATTATTCGGGTTATTTAAAACAAAGAGGTTCGGCCATTATTTATGTGGTACTGGCGATTATTATCCTATCGGCTTCGGCAGGGATACTGTTTTTCAAAGTAAAACAACCGCCACAAGCAGTTCAAGAAATGAAGATGTCTACTGGGACACCTATTGCATCGGTATTACCAGAAGTAACCGTCTATAAGACAGCAACGTGTGGTTGTTGCAGTAAATGGATCACCCATTTACAAAATGAGGGATTCAATGTTGTTGCTTATGACCGTGATGATATGAATACGATTAAGCAAGACGCTGGATTACAACCAGAGTTTGCTTCTTGCCATACTGCTTTTGTTGATGGTTATGTGATTGAAGGCCATGTGCCTGCGTCAGATATTAAGCGTTTATTAACAGAAAGGCCGCAAGTGTTAGGCTTAACAGCACCGGGTATGCCTCAAAAGTCACCTGGTATGCAGCCTGAAGGTTTAGCGCCTGAGGGTTATGATGTTTTAGCCTTCGATAAGGCAGGTCAATCACAGGTCTTTACGTCATACTAAGCATAAGTAGATAACTTTGCCTGATAGGGGCTGATTGATGACGAATAGCGTTTATATCGCAACGAGCTTGGATGGCTATATAGCGACTGAGCGTGATGGTATTGAATGGCTTAATACTTTTCCTAATCCGACAGAAAGTGATTATGGCTATCACGAGTTTATCGATCGCATTGATGCGATTGTCATGGGCAGGCGGACTTATGAAATGGTGTCATCTTTCGAGCCTTGGCCTTATACCAAAAAAGTATTTGTTTTAAGTAATACCTTAAAAGAAGTGAAGCCTGTGATGGTTGATCAAGTTGAGATCGTTAATGGCGATATCAGTAACGTTGTCAGAAAACTCAACGATCGTGGTTATCAGAATCTCTATGATGATGGTGGCCAAACGATACAAGCATTTCTAAAAAAGCAGCTTGTTGATGAGCTTATTTTGTCTAAAATTCCCGTTATCTTAGGTAAGGGTATTCCACTGTTTTCTGAGTTGTCACAACCGCAATGGTTTGAGCATTGTTCGACAGAAGTGTTTGAAGGTGGGCTTGTAAAGAGTCATTATAAAAAACTTTAAATAGTCCCTGTAATACATTGATACGGTTTAAATATATTCCATTAATATGTGTTGTTAGCTATTATAAAATCGTAAAGAGTCTGATTGTTTACAGCCATTGACTGGTTCTTTGTTGTATCCATTTTGGGTTTAAGAACGCATCGTTTGTATGTTCGTTTTCAGCGAGTAGAAGTGGTTTTTGGCATCATTCCTCTTAGAGAGTGTGGTAGGCTTGGTTTGTTTAAATTTGTTTGTCAGACTTGATTATTTATGGACGACCATCAGCCAATACCTGAGCCTGTAAATCAGGTGGTTGCTTGTCATGAATGTGACTTGTTAATTGATTACCCAGAATTAGAGCCGGGTAGTGTTGCGGTGTGTCCGAGGTGTGACTATGTGGTGACAAAATGCCATGTTAATGCAATGGAACGTATATTGGCTTTTGCTACATCCGGTTTAGTGTTTCTGATGTTGTCTGCTATGTACCCCTTTTTAAGTTTCAGTGCCAGTGGGCAAGAACGGGTCGTGACATTGTTGCAAAGTATCGATGTGTTGGCTGATGAACAGCAAGGATTGTTGGCTGTGATGATATTGGTGGTGATACTGATTATTCCTGCTGTGTTTCTAAGCGGCGTTGTCTATGTGATTGGTGCGTTGAAGTACCGAACTGAATTGCCGCCTTATGGTCGAAAAATATTACGTTTTATTCTGGCCTTGGCGCCTTGGAGTATGGTGGAGATATTTTTGATAGGGACAATGGTCAGCCTAGTTAAAATTGCTTCGTTGGCGACGATTACGTTAGGTATGTCCTTTTGGTCTTATATTGCCTTTACGGTGATGATGACGTTGGTGTTATTGCATTTAGATAAGATACAGGTTTGGTCATGGGTTGATAGCTGTGAAGGCGGTGCTAATGTATAGCCATGGTTCTGCGGCGCGACAAGGTCTATTGCTCTGCCATCACTGTGGTAAGACGCAGTCAGTATCGGAAACACATTGTGTTCGTTGTGGCATGCCAGTTCATGTACGCAATGTAAATAGTATCCAGCGTGCTTGGGCGTATTTGATTACGGCTATTGTTTTATACTTGCCTGCTAATCTATTGCCGATTATGAGTACAACGTTTCTTGGGAAAACATCCTCGGATACGATTTTAAGTGGTGTTGTGACATTATGGGAGTATGGTTCTTATCCCATTGCGATGGTGATCTTCATAGCCAGTGTGTTGATTCCTCTCGCGAAGTTATTTGTTTTAGGCTGGTTGTGTTATATGGTGCAAAACCGGAGTTCACTGTTATTACGTGAACGGACGTTGCTGTATCGTGTTACGGAATTTATTGGGCGTTGGTCAATGATAGATGTCTTTGTGGTTGCTATTTTGGTGAGCTTGGTACATTTAGGCAATTTAATGACGATTTACCCAGGGCCAGCCGCATTATCGTTTGCAGGTATGGTGATAGCGACAATGTTAGCGGCGACGAGTTTTGACCCGCGATTAATATGGGATAACTATGACGGTGAATAAGGAACCGACAGCAAAGGCAAATATTAAACCAGCACAACCTTCCCGTATTTGGTTGATTCCATTATTAGCGGTGTTGATTGGTGGTTGGATGGTTTATCAGGATTGGAAAAACCAAGGGCCTTTGATAACAATTGAATTTGCTACAGCTTCTGGAATTGAAGTGGGTACAACTAAGATTAAATCGTTGGATGTGGATATTGGTCAAGTGACGAAAGTAGTCATTAAGCCGGATTTAGATGGTGTCATCGTCTCTGCACGTTTGGCTTCGCCAGATTATGAAGCTTTATTACATGAAGATACGGCTTTTTGGGTAGTTTCTCCTCAGGTTACACGTGCAGGGATATCAGGCTTACATACTTTATTGTCTGGCCCTTATATTGAGCTTTATCCGGGGACGAAAGGTGAAGAGCGCCGTCATTATATGGGGTTGGATTCAGCGCCTTTAACAGCGACAGGGACCCCAGGGCTTAGTGTGACATTGAGCAGTGAGGCTGATTTTAGTTTTGCTGAAGGTGATCCGGTTATTTATAAGGGGTTCAATGTTGGTCAGATTGAAGATATTTTCTTCAATAGTGATGAAAATAAGATGTACTACAACGCCTTTATTGCAGCGCCGTACCATACGTTGATTAGGACGAATACGCGCTTTTGGAAAATGAGTGGTCTAGAAGTGGAATTATCAGCTGATGGTTTAAATATTCAGGCCGGCACATTGGAAACGATTGCTCGTGGTGGCGTGACATTTGGTCTGCCGAGTGACGAAGTGATGGGTGACAGGGTAGAAGGTCGTGCTTATTTTGATATTTATGCAGATGAGCAAGCGATTATGGATGAACGTTATAAGCACTCTATTGATTATGTTTTGTTGATTAAAGATTCGGTTAGGGGACTTAACGTTGGGGCGCCAGTGGAGTTTAGAGGTGTCAAAATTGGTCGCGTTGTTCGAACTGATATGGTTTATCAGCGTATGCGTAAATTATTAGATAAATCATCACAGATTCCTGTTGTTATTCGTCTTGAGCCAGGCAGAATGGGATTGAGTGATGATGAAGAAGGCACGACACAAGCGAAAGCAGATATCACTAAGTGGGTTAAAGCAGGTTTAAAAGCCTCGTTGGTCAGCGGTAATTTGGTCACGGGCAGTCAGTTGGTGGAACTGCAATATACCGATGAGGTAGATCTGAATACAAAAGTGGTGAGTCATT
Source organism: Bathochordaeus stygius (assembly GCA_004367955.1). NCBI lineage: Eukaryota > Metazoa > Chordata > Appendicularia > Copelata > Oikopleuridae > Bathochordaeus > Bathochordaeus stygius. The sequence goes on along the minus strand of SCLE01431521.1, from coordinate 5,287 downwards.
TTCATGAATATTCGGTTATCCCTGTTGCGCCAAATCAATTTTCACAGATCGGTAATGAAGTGGGTGAGTTGCTGAATAAGCTAAATAAGTTGCCTTTAGAGTCGGTTGCTGTGAGTACACAAGCAGTATTGGTAGAAACTAAGAAAACGTTGATGAAAGTGCAAAAGCTACCTTTGGAATCGATGGCGAATAATGCCAATGAAACATTAGAACAGACGAACAAAATGCTAAGCGGTCTGACACAATCTGTTGCGTCTTTAGAAGGAATCTTAGCGGATGTTGATCAGACACAATTACCGGTTGAAATGAGTAAAACATTGCAATCTGTTAATGCAGTGTTGTTAGATTTAAAACCGTTGGTATTACAAATGCGGAATAAGCCGAATAGTCTCATCTTTGGTGATCAGGCTGTTGAGACAATAGAACCGAAAAAAGGGCAATAATGAAACGATTGTTAATAGCGTGTTGGATTTTGGTGTTAGCGGGTTGTGCGACATCGAGCTCTTCAAACTTAAATTATTATTTACTCGACTCAGGTAGCAGTGCGATAACGGGTGGTCAACAAGTCACAGAACCAAGGCCATTAGTATTGTTGGGGGATGTTGAATTAAGTGAACTCTTGAGGCAGTCGAGTTTATTGGTGCAGTTGGAAGATCATCAAATGCACTATGCTTTACAGCATGTATGGGCAGAACCTTTATCTGAAGCGATTCCTCGGGCCTTGTTAAAAGACATGCGTCAACGAAGCAATGACTTTAATTTTGAACGTGGTACGACAGAATGGTTTGGTAAAGAAAAATACCGTTTGAAAATTCAAATCGATCAGTTTTACCCCAATGCACAGCAGCAAGTGGTGTTATCAGGCCGTTATTGGTTGACGACGTCGGAAGGGGGCGAGACTTTGGCTCGTGATTTTTCGCTGACTGATACGCTGACACAAGATGGTTATGGCCATGCTGTAGTAAAGATGCGCCGATTAGTAGGGCTATTATCAGAGAGTTTATTAAGAACATTGTAAGGGAAGGAGAGAATATGGATTACGATTATGACTTGTTTGTTATTGGTGCTGGTTCAGGCGGTGTTAGAGCAAGTCGAATTGCTGGTTCATTAGGGGCGAAAGTTGCGGTATGCGAAGACCTTTATATGGGGGGAACCTGTGTCAATGTCGGTTGTGTACCTAAAAAGCTGTATGTCTACGCTGCTGAATATGCTGGACACTTTCGTGATGCACGCGGCTTTGGTTGGCAGACGACAGATCCCGAATTTGATTGGCCAACATTACGTGATAATAAGAAAACAGAGATTAGCCGTTTAAACGGTATCTATGATGAGATATTAGGGCGAGCAAATGTAGAAATTATTCACGGACGCGGCCGATTTGTTGATGCACATACCGTCGATGTTAATGGGCAACGCTATACGGCTGAGCGGATTATTATTGCTGTGGGTGGCTGGCCCTTTATTCCTGACTTCCCGGGGAGTCAGCATGCGATCAGTTCGAATGAAATTTTTGATCTTGAGGCTTTTCCAAAACGGTTAGCGGTTGTTGGTGGTGGTTATATAGCCGTTGAATTTGCAGGTATTTTTAATGGCTTAGGTGCGGCTGTAACGCAACTTTATCGTGGTGATTTGTTCTTACGAGGCTTTGATAATGAAGTGCGTGATGTTGCTGCGACAGAAATTGCTAAGAAGGGTGTTGATTTACGGTTTAATACTGATGTGTCGTCGATTGAAAAACATGCAGATGGGACACTGACACTTCAATTAACATCAGGTGAAACGTTAAATGTCGATGCGGTGTTGTATGCGACTGGTAGAAAGCCTAAGTTAACTGATCTTGGTTTAGAGCATGTTGATGTTGCTTTAACAGAACGCGGGTTTATTGAAGTCAATGACCAATATCAAACGAGTGAGCCCAGTGTTTATGCTTTGGGTGATGTGATAGGCGGTATGGCCTTAACGCCTGTTGCATTAGAAGAAGGCATGGCCTTAGCTAAACATCTATACAACAATGAACCTTGCGAACTTAATTATCAGAATATAGCGACAACGGTATTTTGCCAGCCTAATATCGGCATGATAGGGATGACAGAAGAACAAGCAAAGGTGCGTTACCCTAATTTGGTGAAATATCGTAGTCATTATCGGGGCATGCGACATAATTTAAGTGGCAGCGATGAACGTTCTATGATGAAAATACTTGTCGATGGTGATACGGATAAAGTTGTTGGTATGCACATGGTAGGCGCTGATGCGGGTGAGATCATGCAAGGTTTTGCTGTTGCAATGAGAATGGGTGCAACAAAGACAGATTTTGATTTAACGGTGGGTATTCATCCAACGGCTGCGGAAGAGTTTGTCACGATGCGAGATTCTGTTGTTGAGTGATTCCTTTTTAGGAAATAATTTATGTAAGTTGAAAGCCGTGATTATGTTCACGGCTTTTTTGTATGGCTGAAATGTTAAAAAGCTAATTATGTCTCGTTTTAGCATTTTAGTTGTTTATCTAATAAAAATAAGTGTGACGATGGTCTCGGTGGCTAAAGGGTTACATATCATAAAATATGAGTTAGATTGAATGCTTACTGACATTTACTCATGTAGTTTATGGATGGTTTAGCTCGGTATTTTAGTAAATATGAAATAAGGCGTGATATGGATCCTCTTTGGTTGTTAGTGGCCCTTGTACTTGGTTTTGCAGCTCAGCAAATTCGTTTGCCACCCTTGGTTGGCTTTTTAGGCGCTGGGTTTGCTTTGCATGCCTTAGGTGTTGAAGGTGGACCTGTCTTAGACAAGTTTGCAGATTTGGGCGTGACCTTATTATTGTTTACGATTGGGTTGAAGCTACGTTTACGTAGTCTATTAGCACCGGAAGTTTGGGGCACATCGTCAGCGCATATGGCTATATTAGTTGCCCTCATTGTTGGTTTGTTGATGATACCGACACTCATGGGATTGTCATGGTTAGGCACCTTAGATTTGCAAGCGGCAGCAGTGATTGCGTTTGCATTAAGTTTTAGTAGTACGGTTTTTGCCGTTAAAACGCTAGAAGATAGAGGTGAGATGCGCTCACGTCACGGCCAGGTAGCCATTGGTATTTTGATTATTCAGGATATCATTGCGGTGATTTTCCTGACGTTTGCAACAGATAAATCTCCCACGCTGTGGGCTCTCGCTCTATTGGGCTTACCATTACTAAGACCGTTAATGAACCAATTTATGGAACGTAGTGGTCATGGTGAGGTACTCGTTCTTTTCGGGATGTTTATGGCCATCGGTGGGGGGCAATTATTTAGCCTTGTCGGTATGAAGGCAGATTTAGGCGCGTTGATCTTTGGTATTTTATTAAGTGGTCAAGGTAAGTCAGATGAGCTGTCTAGTAGCCTATTAAATTTCAAAGATTTATTTTTGGTTGGGTTTTTCCTTTCTATTGGTATTAATGCGCTTCCAACGATGACAGATATATTCATTGCTGTCGGATTGGTATTGTTAATCCTACCTATTAAGGCTGTTCTCTTTTTTGGACTTATTACACGATTTAGATTACGTGCCCGTACTGCGTTTTTGAGTAGTGCTAGTTTGGCGAATTACAGTGAATTCGGCTTGATTGTCGCTGCGGTTGGTGTTGGCGCAGGTTGGATTGATCAGCAATGGTTGATGATTATTGCCATAGCACTGTCTTTTAGTTTTGTAGCTGGGTCAGTGGTTAATGCACAAGCACATAGTTTATATGCACGATTTGAACAGTATCTCCATTCGTTTGAAACAGCGCAACGAGAAGCAGGTTACGTCAAACCGAATTTGGGTGATGCAGAGATTTTAGTCGTGGGCATGGGCCGTGTGGGTAGCGGTGCTTATTTAGCGATGTGTGAGACATATGGGGAAAAAGTGTGTGGTATTGATGCCGATATTGAACAAGTTAAAAGTCATCAAAAAGCAGGGGATCGTGCCATTTTAGGCGATGCTGAAGATATTGATTTTTGGCATGATGTCGATATCGATAAACTGCGATTAGTTATGCTAGCTGTACCCAGTTTGAGTGATATGTTGCAGGCAGTTAAGTTTTTGAAAGAATCAAACTATAAAGGTCGAATTGCTGCAGTGGCAAAATACGATGATGACCGTGCTAAATTAGAAGCGGCAGGCGTTGATGAAACGTTTAATTTCTATGCTGAGGCGGGTGCTGGTTTTGCAGAACATACAAGGCAGCAGTTAGAGTTAAAGAAAATGTAATGGATTCGTTTACATAACGATGAATAAAAAAAGCCGCGTTAATTCGCGGCTTTTTATTTTGGAGATAGGGTTTAGTGTTGATGCTTTTCTTGCATTTTTTTATGCATCTTATCTTTCATTCTTTCTAGCTTAACGCGTTGCTCTGGTGTGAGCTGTTGATGAATACGGTGCATTGTCTGTGCATTGCTTACTGTCATATTCTCAACAAGCAATGCTTTTTGGTGTGCGAGTTTACGGACTTCACTAAGATCCAGTTGGTTGGATGTGACTTGTTTTCTCATTTGTTCTCGGATTAGTTTCATTTCTGATCTATGTTGTTCTTTTTTGCCGTGTTGGGTTTCTTTAATCGCTTTGATGGCATCATGTTGTGCATCGGTTAAATCTAACTTTTTCATCATATGCATCATTTTGCCACCACACTGTTTGCCTTTATGATGATCAGCGGCTTGAATCCCGCCTGCTGCTAAAAGACTGCCAGCAAATAGGAGTGCGATAATTTTTGTTTGTTTTTTCATGTGAACCTCACTGTTGATTAAGTTGTTGTTAAGAACTTGGGAAACAGTATGGGCTTTTGTACCGTCAATGTGTGTCAGCAAGACGTAAAGCTTTGTAAAGAACTGTAAAGAGGTCGGCAGCGAAGACTAATTATGTCAAAATCATTCCAGAGAAAACCTGGGAAGTAAGGTATGACAAAATTGTTAATCGTTGATGATGATAAAGAACTCTCGGCCATGCTGGTGGAATATCTGAGTTCTGAAGGCTTCGACGTAGAGGCTACTTATGATGGTCTGTCTGCTATTGAGCAAGTTAAAAGACAGCAATATGATGCTTTAGTGTTAGATGTGATGATGCCTGAATTGGATGGTTTTGGTGTGTTGCGTCATGTTCGTTCTTACTCCGATGTACCTGTTTTGATGTTGACGGCAAAAGGTGATGATATCGATCGTATTGTGGGACTGGAAATGGGGGCAGATTGATCTTCCCCCAAAAAACTGGACGCTAGTTTGCATTATAAAATGCTTTTTCAACATAGTCAGGTGTCTGATAGTTTAGT
>SCLE01430394.1:0-24473 GCA_004367955.1 Bathochordaeus stygius | reverse complement strand
AATAGTCAGTCCTTCACGGTTACAATTATCAATAACATTAAATAGTCGACGGCGACGACTGACTATAAAGGTTTGGCAAGGGGTTATACCCGTTAAAAAACTCCTCATTAAACATCAATGCCACCGTTCAAAATAAAATCTTGTAGTAGTTTATCGATCCTTATGTTCACTTTAAACACCGACACACTTTCACCATCGCGTTGTTCAAAATAGGCTGTTGCCTTGGCTTTGTTAACCCCATTTTTTAGCGCATCAAAGCGGCCAAATTCATTTATATTATATCGCTGACAGGGCTGCTCATGAGTCAATAATAGTGTCACTTGACACATTAAGACTTGATCTTTGAGAGAAAAGGGGAGGGGTGTATTTCCTTATAATGGCCTTCTAGCCAACTCCACCAATGCCTTCCTAGCTTCCAAAGTATTACTAATTGACGAATAAAATTGAATTCGCTCTAATCGGCCGCCAATACGAAATTCAAAACCTTCACTGTCAATACCCACTAACTTGGGTAAGTTTTCAGAATCATAAGCAAGTTCAAATAAGTCACAACAGTGATTCATCGCATCTTGATGATCAGCATTCATATGTTCAACAATGCCGGTTTCTTGTTCGAAGTTAAAGGGGTTAGCTTTAAGGAAATCATCCTTTTCAATCCAATAAATTTCACCAAAACCACCGATATAACGGACGCGAACAAAGTCGAGCATATAGAAATTGAAATCATGGATTTTATGGAAATTGCGAGACATTGGGTAGAAGCGGTAATAACGCTCGGCCATCTCTTCATCATCAATTTTTATAGCATTAGCGATGTAGGTGACGCGACCAGCGGCCTGGGTATCATCAGTTTGTGGGTCGAAAGCGATTAAGGACACTTTATTATCGGCTAGGATATTTCGAGTGTGTTGGGCAATGGTGCTGATGAGAATAACGGGCTGGCCATCACGGTTAATACAGTAGGGCGTAATAGAACCAAAAGGATAACCGGGCAGGTCGATTGAATGCGTGCTTAATACGCCATCACATCGTGTGTTAAATAAAGTTCTGGCTTTTAGTGCAGCTTGTTCTGTCTTGCTCATGTCGTGTCCTTGGCGATCGTCGTGGTGATGTCAGCAATATTAAGAAATATTAATTTTCACCACTTTCATAATTTCGAAATCCATTCCTGCGACAGATTCGGTATCTGGATAATAAATGATGTCAACTCGCGCACCTTGTAGCGATTTATAAGTTTTTTGGCGTTTGTATTTAAAAGGCACTTCTTGGTCTTTAACTAAGACCGTGTTAAAGACCCATTCCCCCTTACGTCTCTGAACATGGGAGGTGATTTTTTGCATGGTGGAGTGGATGAGTTTGTCATTTTCGGCGAGGAATTTTTTGATAGTCTTCATTGTTACAATGCCGTTTGATAGCGTTGAAGTAGTATACCAACACGCTCGACATAGACTTCGGTTTCTTTATACGGTGGGACGCCATTATATTTTTTCACTGCAGTAGGGCCGGCATTATAAGCAGCCGTGGCAAGCTGGATATTGCCATTAAATTGTTTCAATAATTTGGCAAGGTATTTCGCGCCGCCTGCGATGTTTTGAGTCGGGTTTAACGGATCTTCAACACCCAATTCTTTTGCGGTGGTCGGCATCAATTGCATTAAGCCTTGCGCGCCTTTATGCGAAGTGCCATTGGGGTTAAAAGCAGATTCCGCATGCATCAAGGCCCGAATTAAAGCCGGGTCAATCTGATATTTTTTAGCAGCCTGTTTCACCGCGTCAGAATAAGATGTCAAGTTCAGTCTTACCCGATACCAATCAATTTTAGAATCAGGATTGCAGGCATAACAATCATATTTTAAAACTTCGAACTCAGAGACATGTTGCGGTTTTTTATTGGTAAAAACAATGACATCATCAGATTCGGAATATTTGTAAATAAGAGTTTTTTTAACGGGATTTTTCTTTTTGGTCGTGGTGACATTGCTAAACTCCACCGTGCCACCATTAGATTCAATACGCCTAATGACACTTTCAGCACTAGAGAAGCTAGGTAAGAGAAACAGCAGTAAAAATAGTGGCATTGTCAGCGAGTGCTCGCGGCTAGTAAAGCTGACCGGCACTACCGATAACAGTCGTAATTAAGCCCAGAATCAGGTTAATTGAAATAAGTAAGCGAATTTGGTTTAATGCTTTAGCACTCACTTTCCAATCTTGGCTTTCAACAGCACGTGATAATTTTTTATACGGTGCAAAAAACACATGTAGAAACATGAGCATCATAATAAGGCCTAATAGCAACATGATATGAACATGCGGCCCAACCTCAGCCATGCCACCGTATTGTTTAATAAGCCAGAAGCCAGAAGTCAGCAAAGTAATGACAGAAATCCATATCCAAGGGAAGAAGTGCTTAAAGGTTTGTGACCATAAAGGGAGCTGAAGTGAAGATTCTAAAAAGCTAGCTGCAGGTCGCAAAGCCATATAGGCGAAGAACATGCCACCAACCCAAATAACGGCAGCTAATAAATGTAATGTAATGGCGAGCATGGTCTCTCCTGATTTAACAATGATTATTTTTAATTGATGGCGATATCGGCGATGTTTTGTCGCCATTCTTTGGGACCAGACTCATGCACAGATTGGCCAAGACTATCTACAGCGACAGTCACTGGCATATTTTCTACGTAGAACTCTCTAATCGCTTCCATGCCCAATTTCTCAAAGGCGACGATACGAGAGGATTTGATTGCTTTAGAGACTAAGTAAGCAGAGCCGCCGACAGCAATCAGAGAAACAGAGCGATATTTTTTAATCGCAGCAATGGCAGATGGGCCACGTTCTGCTTTACCAATCATGCCCAGTAAGCCAGTTTGGAATAACATCATATCGGTAAATTTATCCATGCGTGTTGCAGTGGTAGGACCCGCAGGACCAACGACTTCCTGCTTAACAGGAGCAACGGGGCCAACATAATAGATAAAGCGACCTTTGAAATCCAAACTGTCTGGCAAAGATTGTCCATTAGCGAATAAATCGGCAATTTTTTTATGGGCGGCATCGCGACCTGTTAATAAATGGCCGGTTAGCAATAAAGTATCACCGGGCAACCAAAACTGAATATCATCAGCCGTTACAGTATCTAAATTAATATGGCGCGTATCCGCTGCGACGTGTCGCGTAATTTTAGGCCAGTCTGATAAGGCGGGCGGGGTAAATTCAGCAGGGCCAGACCCATCGAGTACAAAATGACTATGTCGAGTGGCAGCACAATTGGGGATAAGGGCGACAGGAAGGGATGCGGCATGAGTAGCATAGTCATTGATTTTGACATCTAATACCGTTGTCAGTCCTCCAAGGCCTTGGGCACCAATACCGAGTTGGTTTATTTTCTCAAACAATTCAACCCGTAATTTCTCAGTGGCAGTGACTGAACCACGTGCGATAAGGTCTTGTATATCAATCGGCGCCATTAACGATTCTTTGGCCATTAGCATTGCTTTCTCAGCTGTGCCGCCGACACCGATACCTATCATGCCAGGTGGGCACCAACCAGCCCCCATTTTAGGAACGGTATCTAAAATCCAATCGACTAAATTATCACTGGGATTAAGCACGGTAAATTTGGCTTTATTTTCAGAACCAGCTCCCTTGGCAGCAATATTAATTTCGACTTTATCGCCGAGTACCACTTCACTATGGATCACTGCCGGTGTGTTATCACCGGTGTTTTTGCGTGTGCCGATAGGATCTTCAACAATAGAAGCACGTAGTACATTATCAGGATGGGTATAAGCACGCCGAACACCTTCATTGACCATATCCTCGATGCTTTGGTCACTATCCCATTGCACCGACATTCCTACTTTTATAAAGAGATTCACAATGCCAGTATCTTGGCAAATGGGGCGCTGATCTTCTGCACACATGCGTGAGTTAATCAGAATCTGAGCAATGGCATCTTTAGCAGCAGGAGATTGCTCTTTATCATAGGCAGCAGACATAGCCTGGATAAAGTCTTTGGGGTGATAACAAGCGATAAACTGCAAGGCATCAGCAATGCTATTGATAAAGTCTTTTTTAGTGATAACAGTCATATTGTCAATTCCTCTGCTTCCTTGCGATTATTTGCTGCTGAGGCGTTTGCTTAATTCAGTGATAACGTCACTAATAGCAAATTCATCACCATTGCCATCAGTACGACATTTATATTCGACCAACCCATTATCTAAGCCACGCTCACCCAAAATAAGACGGTGTGGAATACCGATTAAATCCATATCTGCAAACGCAACACCGGGTCTTTGTCCACGGTCATCAAATAAGATATCAAAACCGGCCTCAAGCAATTTCTCGTATAGGGCTTGAGCGGCTTCATGTAAACGCACTGATTTATGGGCATTGATTGGGACTAAAACCACTTGGAATGGCGCGAGTGCTAAGGGCCAGATAATGCCGCAGTCGTCATGATGCTGCTCAATAGCCGCTGCAACTACACGAGACACACCTATGCCGTAACAGCCCATCGTTAAGGCCTGTGCTTTACCAGACTCAGCCAAGACATTGGCATTGAGTTTTTGGCTGTAATTGTCACCGAGCTGGAAGATATGACCGACTTCAATACCACGGGCAATATTTAAAGATCCTTTACTATCGGGGCTGGCATCGCCTGCGACAACATTACGTAAGTCAGCGGTCTCAGGTTCAGTCAAGTCCCGGATCCAATTGACGCCGGCTAGATGTTGACCATTTTGATTGGCACCACAAATAAAATCTGCAAGATGGGCAGCGGCGCGGTCAACAATAACGGGAATGGTTAAGCCGACTGGTCCGATAGAGCCGATATTGGCACCACAAGAAGCGGTCACTTGTTCAGGCGTTGCGAAGGTTAAGGGAGTCGCAACGAGAGGGTGTTTTTCTGCCTTAACTTCATTTAACTCATGATCACCACGTAGCACGAGTGCTACGACACTATCTTCTTCTGCACCTTCAACAACTAATGTCTTCACGCATTGCTGCGCGGTAACATTCATAAAGTCACAGACTTGTTCAATAGTATGTTGTCTAGGCGTATCGACAGCGGCCATGGTGGCTGTCGGGGCAGGGCGCTCACCATGGGGGGCGACTGCTTCAGCTAATTCAACGTTTGCGGCATATTGGCTTTGGTCACTAAAGGCAATGGCATCTTCGCCGGAACTGGCTAAAACATGGAATTCATGGGAAGTATTACCACCAATACTACCGGTATCAGCCTGCACGGGACGGAAATTTAAGCCCATTCGTTCAAAAATTCGTGTGTAAGTGGCAAACATCGTGTCGTATGTTTGTTGCAGTGAGTCCTGATCAAGATGAAAAGAGTAAGCATCTTTCATCAAGAATTCACGTGCACGCATTAAACCGAAACGAGGTCTGATTTCATCACGGAATTTGGTTTGAATTTGATAAAAGGTAATCGGTAATTGTTTATAACTACGAATTTCTTGTCCAACTAAGTCCGTAATAACTTCTTCATGGGTTGGCCCATAACAAAAATCACGACCATGGCGGTCATTGAGACGGAGCAATTCCGGACCATACTTATCCCAACGGCCAGTCTGTTGCCAAAGCTCAGCAGGCTGTATCGATGGCATTAACAATTCCTGTGCGCCTGCTTTTGCCATTTCTTCTCTGACAATCGCTTCTGCTTTGCGAAGTACTTTTAGCCCCATCGGTAACCAAGTATATAACCCTGATGCTGAGCGGCGAATCAATCCGGCACGAAGCATTAACTGATGACTGACTATTTCCGCGTCAGCCGGGGTTTCTTTTAGAGTGGCAATAAGGACTTGAGAACTACGCATATCCGGGGTGAGATCCTGTTAAAAATATAAGTTAGGTTAAGAAAAAAGATTAAAGTTGTGAAACATCAAAAAGTTTGATGGTTCCAGCCCCAGTTTTGGCGCTCAGAGTCAGTCATACTGATATATATGCGTTCGCCTGGAATGGACAGCTGATCCGTAATGAGCTGGCATAAATCATCAGAAAAAGCCGATCTTTCAGTGGGCAATCCTAAGGCACGATAATCCAACAATGCCAAAGGCGAATTGCTGCCACCCATAAGCATATGCGGATGATAATCAGCGCTGACCATAACATAGGCTTCTTGTTTGCCAGTGGCTTTACTGACGACACAACTTGCCGCCTCTAATAATGCAGTTTCGTCGTCAATAGCTTGGTTCGTGACAATATTTAGATAGGGCATGGACTTCTCCTTATTCGCAGTGTTGTTGAATATCTTGTTTCAACTGCTTAATTTTGTTTTGGCGTTCAGTTTCAACGATACGGATATAGTCACCGTCAGCATTTTTAGTCAGGCCACGGGGCTTGTTCTGATAGTTAGCAAGGTTATTTTTGGCAATATCGCAGTTTTTTGATTTGACTTGGGATTTTTCAGCGTCTTGTTGGTGTTTTATTTGTGTCTGTTCTTTAGCCTTAGCATCACTTTCTTGCTTGTTAATTAACTCATCAACAGCTTGTTGAGATAGTGCAGGGTCTACCTTGGAGCCAGGACGCGTTTTGATGATGTCAGCTTCTTTATCAGCAGGTGCTTGCTGTGAAAAGTGGGTTTGACCATTTTCATCCAGCCATTTGTAAGCTTGTGCGTAAGCCACGCCCTGAAGTGATAAAATAACAATAATGGAACAGCAGTACTTCAAGTAATGTATAAACATTGACCAGCCTCCCAATCAAAAGATTTAATTTTACGTTAAAATAGCGGAACATAATATGCCTGAGTTGCCCAACAGAATCGAAAAACACATTGAAGTTACGGAGAAAGGGAGCTTTGCTGTTGATGTATTGGCCAGTGAGGCGGGCTTATCTAAGCAATTGATTAAACAATTAATGCTAAAAGGCGCAGTCTGGCAGTCTATCGGAAAGAAAACGCAACGTCTTCGGCGTGCCAAAAAAATACTAAAGGTAAATTCTACTTTACACCTCTATTATAATCAGGCGGTTATATCGCGCGTACCCCCAACACCAACATTAATCAGTGATGAAAAACATTATAGTGTTTGGAATAAACCGTATGGTTTGTTATCGCAAGGCTCTAAGTGGGGAGATCACTGCACAATAACCCGCTGGGCGGAGCAGCATCTTCAACCACAAAGAAATAGTTTCACTGTTCATCGATTAGATAGGGCCGCGAAGGGTTTGATTATTGTTGCTCACGAAAAAAAAGCGGCGGCGGCATTGTCGAGTTTATTTCAAAAGCGTGAGATAGATAAGAGGTATCAAATATGGGTGCATGGTCAATTTGATAAAACGGCGACAAAGAATCAGCCTATATCAGTAGATCATGATATTGATGACCGTCAGGCTAAAAGTCACTTCAGTCTTTTACAGTATGACGCAGCCCAAAATCGCTCTCTGTTAGAGGTTAGAATTGAAACAGGCCGTAAGCATCAAATTAGAATACATAGCCTATCACTCGGCTTTCCTGTTGTCGGGGATCGCTTATATGGCAATATTGAGGTTGCTGAGGACTTACAGTTGACGGCTTATTACCTGGCGTTCCAATGCCCATTTAACGATCAGAAGAAAGTGTTTGATTTAAAGTTAAAATATTGAAAACTATGGTTTAAAATCGTATTTTACTTAAAAGTATGAAAGTAGTGAAAAGAGGGTTAGCGTATAGCGGATTGTAAACAAAAGAAAATTCGGACGGATGCAGATAGGTTAAATGCTGGTAATAGAGAGCGTGGTTCAAACGAGAGACGTGATGGTTATGATCGGCGTGAAAGGATTCGCTTTGATTTATAGCAAGGTGATCGCTAGGCTTATCAAGATCGTAGAAATAATGCTTAGGGAAATGGACATCTTCTTTAACGGAGAGACCAACAAGCCGATGATAGACTGCTAATTAACCAAGTGAAACTAAGAAGCTAAGAAGCTAAGAAGCTAAAATAAGGATATAAACCAGACTACTCAGATAAAATGCGTGGAAGGTAACAAGATTGGCTGAGCCCACGTGCTGCCAGAAAAATTAATAAAGCAAGCCATAGTCCATGATTACCATAAGGCTGAAGAAAAAACCAAGCCGGTAAATAACAGAAAAAAGTCGAAAACAACATCGTATTACGCATTTCCACACTCCGCATCGTCCCGATAAATAAGCCATCAAAGAGATAGCTCCACACAGCAATAACAGGTGCAATGAATAACCAAGGCAAATATTGCTCGGCGCTTAGCACCACTTCAGGAATAGAGGTTAGAAGCCTGATAATAAAGGGGCCGAAGAAGCTATAGATAAGGCTAAATAAGCCAGCGATACCAATAGACCAAATAGCAGCATAATATAGCCCCTGTTTTAGTAAGGCGCGATTGCCTGAACCAATTGCCCTACCAGAAATGACCTCTACTGCATTAGAAAAACCATCTAAGAAAAAAGCCATAAAAGTAATGAAATGTAGGAGAACTGCATTGGCCGCTAAAGTAATGTCACCTTGCTTAGCGCCTTGGGCAGTGAAAAAGCCAAAGCAAAAGACAAGACACAAGGTACGTATAAAAATATTACCATGCAGTGACAGCATTGCGGTCAAATGACATTGGCTTTTTTTAGTTGAACGTATTTTTGACAAACCGAAGTGATGTCGTCTTAATAGAAACAATCCGTAGGTAAAACCAATATATTCTGCAATCACCGATGCTATGGCAACACCGTTAACAGCAAGATTAAAGAACGAAACAAACAGTAGATCCAAAACGATATTGCTGATGTTAACGATTAACACTAATGACAAAGCCGCACGCGTTGCCGAGTGACCGATGAGCCAACCTAAAATAACATAATTGATAAGGATGGCGTGGGAGCTCCATATTCGAATAGAAAAATAATTTTGCCCAAGCGCCCTTACTTGTTCACTACTGTCGATAATGGAAAAAGCAAGATGAGCTAAAGGGCGCTGGAAAACAACTAAGAACGAGGCAATAATGAGGGCAAATACAATTGTTTTTTGTAGGATTAAATGACTCTCTGACGTATCAGCGCGGCCGATCGCTTGGGCAGTCAATCCCGTTGTTGCCATTCTAAGAAAACCGAACCCCCAGAATAAAAAGCTGAAAATTAAGGTGCCAACGGCCACAGCACCGACATAAGATGGTGAATCCAAATGACCAACCACCGCGGTATCGACAATGCCAAGTAGTGGAATAGACATATTGGCGACAATCATAGGACCCGCGATTTGCCAAATTTGACGATGATTAACGGGTGAGTCGTTGCTTGGCACGGTTATAGGAATCCAAGGAAAAAGCCACGCGCAGACACGTGGCTTTATTTAATGACGTTGTTGTAGATGTTTTAGACTAATAATGGCGCAATAACAAGACTAACAATAGCCATTACATTGATTAAAATATTCATAGCGGGACCAGACGTATCTTTTAGAGGATCACCAACAGTATCACCGACGACAACCGCGGTATGTACATCGGAGCCCTTACCGCCGAGATTACCTTTCTCAACATATTTTTTAGCATTGTCCCAAGCACCACCGGCATTAGCCATCATTAATGCCATCATCACACCCGTAATGAGTGCACCACCTAACATGCCACCCAAGGCTTCAGGGCCTAAGCCAAAGCCGATCAGAACAGGGGCTAATACCGCGATAGCACCGGGCAAAATCATTTTGTTTAAAGCAGCCTTAGTGGCAATATCAATACAACGTGCTGTGTCAGGTTTTGCTGTTCCTTCTAGTAAACCCGGGATATCACGAAATTGGCGGCGAATTTCGTGAATCATATCGAAAGCGGCATCACCGACAGCTGTCATGGTCAAAGCACTAATCAAAAAGGGAAAAATACCCCCTAAAAACATTCCGACGAGGACAATAGGGTCATTGAGGAGTAATTGGAATTCAGGGTTGCCATGACTAATTGTTTCAATATAAGCACTAATCAGTGCTAGGGCAGCCAAAGCAGCAGCACCAATCGCAAAGCCTTTACCGATAGCGGCAGTCGTGTTACCCAATTCATCAAGTGAATCGGTGATCTCCCGTGTTTGTTCTTCCATTTTGGCCATTTCAGCAATACCACCGGCGTTATCGGCAATAGGGCCGTAAGCATCAACTGCCATTGTAATACCGACCGTCGCTAGCATCCCGACTGCGGCAATGCCAACACCATAGAGCCCAGCATAGTGACTGGCAATAAAAATAATGGAGGCAATGGTGACAACGGGAAGGGCAACGGATTGCATCCCTAATGCTAAACCACTAATCATAACGGTAGCAGCGCCAGTTTCACCATCTTTAGCGAGTTTTTTGACTGGTGTACCACCGGTATAATATTCTGTGACTAAGCCAATAATGATGCCGCCGAAGGAACCGACAAGCACCGCCATCCACAGATTGAATGTACTGCCCATGGCAAAAATCAAAATAAGGGCGGTAATAATAAAGAGGATCGAGGCGCCTATTGTCCCAAGCCTTAGGGCGACTTCTGGGCTTTTATCAGCAAACTGTTTAACGGCATAAATACCGACAATAGAACACAGCAAGCCAAGGGAAGCCAATGCCAACGGCATAAACATAAGGGTTTGCTGATTGTCAGCAAGTTGGTGTACTGCTGCTAGGCTCATTGTTGAAGCAATTGCTAAATTGGCGATCATTGAGCCACAGTAAGATTCAAAAATATCGGAGCCCATGCCAGCGACATCACCAACATTATCGCCAACATTATCAGCAATAACGCCAGGGTTACGAGGATCATCTTCTGGGATACCTGCCTCAAGTTTCCCGACTAGATCAGCACCGACATCGGCACTTTTAGTAAAGATACCACCACCAACACGTGAGAAAAGAGCAACAGTAGAGGCGCCCATACCAAAGCCATGAATTACGTGAACAGTCTGAGGGTCGGAGCCAAAAAGTAGATAGAGAATACCTAAGCCGAATAAGCCCATAGAAGCGACCGTCAAACCCATAATTGATCCGCCAAAAAAGGCAACCGTCAATGCTTGCGGCGCACCTTTATCTTGTGCGGCGGTAGCAGTACGGACATTGGCTTGTGTAGCCGCATACATGCCGATATAGCCGGCAGTACCAGAACACAAGGCGCCTAGCAAGAAGGCAAAGGCCGTTGTACCCCCCAAATCACTTATCCAGATGGCGAGTAAAACGACAGTAGCAAAAATAGCAAGACGACGGTATTCCGCTTTCATAAACACCATCGCACCACGGTGTATTTCATTGCCAATCTCAACAACTTTCCCTGAGCCTGCTGGCGCGGCTTTGACGATACCGTAAACCAAGTATGCGCAAGAAAGACCAAGGATACCCAGTAAGACAGGAAAGTAACTCAACGCTGACATAGGCAAAACCTCACGTAATGACTAATTAATTTAAGGGTTGTATCGATGTAAAGACTTAACATTTATTTATAAACAGGTGTAGGTGTTATACCTTGTATTGAGTCGATGTGTAAAGCTGTGATCATTTTTAGAATAAATCTGCTAGATTAACCGGTTATGATTGAGTGGGTAAGCTTTGCCATTATTGGCATATTTTCAGGAATAAGCGCTGGTTTGTTGGGCTTAGGTGGGAGCCTAGTGACGGTATCTGCATTGTTATATGTATTTAAGTTTTATGGCATGTCAGAAACCCAGCTCATGCATATTGCCGTAAGTACATCATTGATGACGATCATCGTGACTTCTTTTTCATCATTAATGGCACATCACCGAGGTCATAATGTTGACTGGCCATTAGTGAAACGTCTGTCAATTGGGTTAATAGTTGGCGGTTTTTTCGGCGCTTATTCAGCTACTTTATTAGTAGCCAAGTATTACAGCAGCTGTTTGCAATTTATGCTTTTTTAATGTCGATCAGGCTTTGGGTCTCGATGCCTGTACTTGCGGTGTCGACACCTTTATTACAACAACCTTATTTATTTGTTGCAGGAAGTGTGTTCGGGAGCATTTCAGCCTTAGTGAGCATGGGCGGTGGGACAATGGTTGTCCCTTACTTATTACTAGCGGGGCAAAATATTCAGCGTGCCATAGGTACATCAACAGCCTGCGCCTTTCCGAACAGCAGGTCTCAGAAAGCAGCTGGCAAACAGGCTTTGTGAATTGGCAGGTTTTTTTAGCTGTCATTAGTACCAGTGTCATATTTGCACCTCTTGCCGCAAAATGAGCAAGTAAGTTACCATTGACATTATTAGAACGATTGTCTTCATTAGTATTAATGGCAGTATCGATATCATTATTTTTTGGGTAGTAGGAAAGAGAATATGAATAAGTGGATCTGCACAGTGTGTGGTTTTATCTATGATGAAGCAAAAGGTCTACCGGAAGAGAGCATTGCACCGGGCACCCGCTGGGATGATATCCCTGATGACTGGCGTTGCCCGGAATGTTCGGTAGGGAAAGAAGACTTTGAAATGGTGATGATGGAATAGTAGGGAGAGAAATGTTGAGTTTAATCACCTGCTAATTTCTTATATAATAGTCTGATTGATTACTGGCTTATTTGGAGCATCAACATATGAATCTTGACCGCGTCGGTTCAGGCAAAAATCTACCTGAAGATATTAACGTTATTATTGAAATACCTTCTCATTCTGACCCCGTCAAATATGAGGTTGATAAGGAGACTGGTGCGTTATTTGTCGATCGTTTTATGAATACTGCCATGTTTTACCCATGTAACTATGGCTATGTGCCACATACCTTATCCGATGATGGCGATCCGGTTGATGTCCTTGTAATGAGCCCTTACTCGTTAATCAGTGGTTCTGTTGTGCAATGCCGGCCTGTTGGCATGCTTAAAATGACAGATGAATCTGGCGAAGATGCTAAGATCATTGCTGTACCACACGATAAAATGTATGACGATATTAATGACATCTCAGATATTTCTCCGCGTTTACTGGAGCAGCTCTCCCACTTCTTCGAGCACTATAAAGATTTAGAGAAGAATAAATGGGTCAAAGTTGAAGGTTGGGTTGGAATAGAAGAAGCAAAAGCTGAAATTATGGCCAGTGTGACACGCTTTCATGAGGCGCCTGTCAAACCAAACTTCTAAGTTTAATCTCATAAAGTAACAACACTTTCGGCGAGCTGGTGGTAAATAAGTCTCGCCGAAAACAGTTTTGGGACAGGGAACACAATGGTACTATTAGTATTACAAGGTGATGCACTTAGCCCCTTGGTGGCAAATGAAATAGCGGAACGAGTAGCAGGCCAATTAACACATCTAGCGGCTGGTGCTCTGGCGATAACTACGCAACAAACTGTAGACAATGGCATTTTAAAGAAACTACGTGAGCATTATGCGTTCGACATTAATGTGATACCAGAACAGTTTGACCCAAGCCAAGCGGCTTTATTAGTCACCGATATGGACTCAACGCTAATTAGCATCGAGTGCGTGGACGAAATTGCAGATTTTATCAATGCCAAGCCACAAGTATCTGCTATTACGGAAGCTGCTATGCGTGGCGAGATAGATTTTGAAACGTCATTACGTCAGCGTGTAGGCTTATTAAAAGGGCTAGATGTCTCAGTATTAGAACAAGTATTTGAACAACGGTTACGCCTCAACCCTGGTGCCGAAATAATGTTGGCTGGTCTAAAAAAGAAAGGGCTTAAAACAGCATTAGTGTCGGGTGGTTTCACTTTCTTCACGGAACGATTGAAACAACAGCTCGGTCTAGATTATACATTGGCGAATGTGTTGGCAGAACACGATGGGAAGTTGACAGGTGAAATAGTTGGATCAGTTTGTGGCGCGGAGGCTAAAGCAGATTTTTTATTAAAGCAATGCGAAGCCTTAGCTATTTCACCGTCACAGGTTATCGCAATGGGTGATGGCGCCAACGATCTACTCATGATGAGACAAGCAGGCTTAAGCATTGCTTACCATGCCAAGGCTAAAGTTCAAGCACAGGCACAAACAGTGCTCAACCATTGTGGGTTGGAAGGTGTGCTAGGAATGTTGCAGTAGCATTTTAACTAGCATAAGCTTGAAATTAACAACATGATCCCCCACTTTAAGTGACCGAGATCAAATATTTTAGTAAAATGAGGTAGTACGATGGATGCAATGGATCGGATTAAGAAAGCTATAGAGTCAAATAACATTATCTTGTTCATGAAAGGTACGCCAGATTTTCCACAATGTGGGTTTTCTAGTCGTTCGTCAGCAGCATTAACAGAATGTGGACAGGAATTTGCCTTTATTAATGTACTAGCGGAGCCTGAAGTACGTGAGAATTTACATCGCTATGCCGATTGGCCAACATTCCCACAGTTATATATTGGTGGCGAATTAGTGGGCGGTTGCGATATCGTAATGGAGCTTTACGAATCGGGTGAATTGAAAACAATGGTCGAACAAGTAGGCAAGTAACCGAAATGAGTGATGAACAGAATCATGATTGGCATGGTGAAAACGGATTAACCGTTTCTCCTGTAAAGCCAGCTTTAAAACAGCCACCGAAATATTGGGTGCTGATGCTTAATGACGACTATACACCAATGGATTTTGTGATCGAAATACTGGAAGGTCTATTCAGTATGGAACGTGAGAGTGCAACACGCACAATGATACAAGTTCATACCGAAGGATTCGCTCAGTGTGGTATTTATACTTTTGAAATTGCAGAAGCAAAAGTAGAGCAAGCTAATAGTTATGCCCAGCAACATGGGCATCCCTTACAGTGCACAATGGAAGAAGAATAAGTTGCCCAGTCAAGAAGAGGCCATACAATGCTAAGTAAAGAGCTAGAACAAACATTAAGCCAGGCATTTAGTCATGCGAGAAAATCAGCGCATGAGTTTTTGACAGTGGAACACTTACTCTTAGCCTTGTTAGAAAATGGCCAAGCACTCGCTGTTTTGAAAGTATGTGAAGTCAATATCACGACAATAAGGCAAGAGTTATCAGACTTTTTAGCTGATAACTTGCCGACATTACCAGAAGAGAGCGAACGTGAAACACAACCTACACTCGCTTTTCAGCGTGTATTGCAGCGTGCTGTCATGCATGTTCAATCATCTGGAGATACCGAGGTAACGGGTGCCAATGTACTGGTTTCTATTTTTTCAGAGCAACAATCTCATGGGGTCTATTTTCTACAAAAGCAAGATGTTATGCGGCTAGATGTGGTGAATGCTATTAGCCAAGGTACCGATGAAGATATTCTTGAATTACAAGCAGATGATGAAGAAACAGTAAGCCAAGAAGACAATGAAAAAGACAGTAAAAACCCATTGACCTTATACGCCATTAACCTCAATACTTTGGCATTAGCCGGGAAGATTGATCCCCTAATTGGCCGCGAGCATGAAATTGAACGGACCTTACAAATCTTATGCCGTCGTCGTAAAAATAACCCTTTATTTGTGGGGGAGGCAGGTGTTGGTAAAACAGCTTTAGCAGAAGGACTGGCAAAAAAAATAGTAGAATCTAAAGTACCAGAAATTCTTGAAAATGCCGTTATCTATTCGCTTGATATGGGTGCATTGGTCGCGGGTACCAAATACCGGGGTGACTTTGAAAAACGTTTAAAATCCTTAATGCGCGAAATAAAAAAGCGGCCAGATGCGATTCTGTTTATTGATGAGATCCACACCTTAATTGGGGCAGGTTCGGCAGGTAATTCAGCAATGGATGCGGCAAATATATTGAAGCCACTGTTAGCCAATGGCGAACTGAAATGCATGGGATCAACAACCTATCAAGAATATCGTGGTATTTTTGAGCACGATCATGCGCTAACGCGTCGTTTCCAAAAAATTGATGTGCCTGAACCCTCAGTTGCAGAAACCAAACAAATTCTAAAAGGCCTCAAATCAGGTCTAGAGACGCATCATGAGATCCGTTATACAGTAGCAGCATTAGAGCAGGCTGCCGAGTTATCTGACCGCCATATTAATGATCGTTATTTGCCTGATAAAGCGATTGATGTGTTAGATGAGGTTGGTGCAGCTCAGCGCATTCTACCTAAATCAAAACGTAAGAAAATGATTGGCATCACCGATATTCAAAATATAGTGGCTAAGATTGCCAGAATACCTGCTAAAACGGTTAATAATACCGATAAAGATAACCTCAAAAATCTTGAGAAAAATCTAAAACACGTTATTTTTGGCCAAAGTGATGCCATTGCCGCTTTATCATCGGCCATTAAGATGGCGAGATCTGGTCTAGGCCATCCTGAGCGTCCAACAGGAGCCTTTTTATTCACTGGCCCAACGGGTGTGGGTAAAACAGAAGTCACACGTCAGTTGGCACATAATTTGGGTATGGAACTGATCCGTTTTGATATGTCTGAATATATGGAAAGCCACACTGTTTCAAGAATGATTGGTGCCCCACCAGGCTATGTCGGTTATGACCAAGGTGGCTTGCTAACGGAAGCGATTAGTAAACAACCTCATGCCGTTTTATTATTAGATGAAATTGAAAAAGCCCATCCAGATGTCTTTAACCTATTACTTCAAGTGATGGACCATGGGACATTAACGGATAATAACGGCCGTAAAGCCGATTTCCGTCATGTTGTATTAGTCATGACGAGCAATGCCGGAGCACATGAGATGGGACGGTCTTCTATGGGCTTTACCCAGCAAGATCATCAAGCTGACGGAATGGCAGTTATTAAGCGTGCCTTTACACCAGAATTTCGTAATCGTTTAGATGGTATTATTCAATTTAAAGCCTTAACTAAAGATGCCATATTGCGAGTTGCTGATAAAGCTGTCCTTGAACTCGAAATCTTATTACAAGATAAACAAGTGACATTAGAAATTGATAGTCAAGCTAGAGAATGGCTAGCTGATAATGGCTACGATGTCAGTATGGGCGCAAGGCCATTGGCAAGATTAGTACAAGAAAAAATAAAACGGCCATTGGCTGATGAGCTACTTTTTGGCCAATTGAGTAAGGGTGGACATGTTCGCGTTGTACTCAATGATGGTGATCTGGCTCTCGAATTTGAGAATGAAATAGAATCAGTCTGAAAAGGATGTTTTTTTAGGACTGGTAGTAGCTACTACCACTTCAAATTCCCCAAAACTGTCAATATAAAAGCTTAACAATCCAATAGTTACTCACCTGACATTAGGTAGACACTTAATAAGTGATTACAAAACCACGTTAAGATATTGATTAATAAAATGGTGTTTGTAATTTCTTGATTTTAAGTAGTTTAATTAAATCGGTTAAAGAGTAACCAATTTAAGCTGATCGCTTATATACGAATAGTTTACCGACTAAGAACAGACTTATCCACAGAAATTGTGAGTAACTTTACGGTTTGATAACAAACTCCCTAGCACGGAAGTTTTTTAAAGCTCGATGCCTTTTTGGGCTTGGATCCCGGCTCTAAAAGCATGCTTAACATCTTCAATACGACTGACAGTATCACCTGCTTCAATGACAGCGTCTGGCGCACCTCGACCTGTTATAATGACATGCTGCATAGGAGGGCGTTGTGCAATATCACGTAACACAGTGTCAGTCTCTAAATAGCCCATCTTGAGTACAATATTAAGTTCATCAAGTAAAACAACTTTAACGGCAGGATCTTGTAATAGCCTTTGGCACACAGCCCAACCTGCTTTGGCTGAGGCAATATCTTGATCTAAGTTTTGAGTATCCCAAGTAAAACCATCTCCCATCACATGATATTCGACTTCATCAGGAAATCGTCTAAAAAATGCTTCTTCACCCGTACTAAAAGTCCCCTTAATAAACTGGACAATACCCACTTGCATATTATGGCCAAGGGCGCGAGCAATCATACCGAAACCTGACGAGCTCTTACCTTTGCCATTTCCGGTAATCACCAATAAAAGCCCTTTGTGTTTGTCAGCTTTTTGTACTTTGTCATCAACAACACCTTTTTGTCGTTTCATTCTTTTTTGATGACGTTCTGACTGATTATCAACCATGATATTATCCCAAAGTGAAGTGGTGAAAGTTATTTTGAAAAATAGATGCTTCTTTAATTAAGAAGCGCCTAAAACTTAGTCGAATTTATAAGACGATGTGAAATAGATCGTCCTTTCAGGTAGGGGGTAGGCATTAAACTTATCGGCAGTGAAGGTACTACCGACAGCATAATTAAAATATTGTTCATTAAATAGGTTGTTAACCTGTAACGCTAAACCAATATCGGCAATTTGTTTGGATAATTTTAAATCAACCGTTTTATAAGAAGGTATTTTTTTAGCAAAACTATTCCCTAAGTCATTAGCTAATAAAGTGGCATCAACATAGTTAAAGTTTACCGCCCCCTTGATATCAGCAGGAAGTGATGCCAATAGTCTAATGTTTGCTGTATTGTTCGGAATGAGAGGGAGAATATTTTCTTTGTTATCACCATCGGTAAACTCAGCTTTAAGATAGGTATAGTTCGCTTTCATTGATAGGTGAGAGTTGATATCAAAGTCTAGGGCTAATTCAACCCCGTCATGCTGGGTATCATTCAAATTGATATTTAGGAAGGTAGGAGCATCAAAGTGAATTTCATTTTCAATACTTTGATGAAATAGGACGATACTCGCTTCAAAACCACGATTTTTATAATTAATACCAACCTCAATATCATCAGAGACTTGAGGTTTAAGTTGTGAAAATGTTTGCTGGAATGAAGAGTTAAGTTCGAACAGTTCATCAATAGTACCAAAACGTGTGCTGCGGCCAAGTCGACCGTAAGCACTCAACTCAGTAGTGAAAGTATGTTTTAAACCTAATTCGAAACTGGTTTTTCGATCTGACTCGTTAAAGTTTGCTGCTTCAGAACCATAAGCAGATCCAGATGCTGTAGCATCGAAATTATCTCGTGCTTGTAATCGTGTCTTCTGACCACGTATTCCTGCGGTTAAATTAGTATTAGGACTCAATGCTATGGTTGCTTGGCTATATAAAGCAAAGCTTTTTTGGTCTGCAGCAAGAATATGGACTGGCTGAGTAATGTTTTGGTTGAAATCTGAACGATTAGAATCATATTGATATAGGTATAAATCAGCACCAATTACCCAGTTAATAGCGTGCTGTTCAAGCGATCTATTTAACGTTAAACGGGGAGTAAGTGACAATATTTGTAATGCTGTCTCTGTATATGTGTCACCATTAAAACCATCATAGTCAAAGAATGTCGTACGTTGTCGTTTACGACGGTAACCGGCATCAATAACGAAACTGTCATCTTGATTTAAATTACCACTGAAGCCAATGGTAGCAAATTCAGTGTATTCATCGGCCCAGTCTTCCGGATTAGTTGTGCCTGTTCTATTCGATGATATTTCATTAACATTGGCACTAGGATTAACAACACGTTCTCCTGGCAGCTCACTATCTTGTTCATAAGCACCAGCTTTAATATATAGCTCAGCTGTATTGGCAACCGGTACTCTTAAGTCGAATTGGCCAGTATCTTGGCGAAATTGATTGTTATCACGGTAACCATCATCATTAAGACTATTAATGTTACCCGTGAGGCTGAAAATACCATTGGTATAATTGAAAAAAGCATTGGTTTCTCGGTGATCAAAAGAGCCTAAAGTTTGGCTAATTAAGGCGTGATTCTCTGAGTCACGTGGGTTCTTAGTAATAATGTCGATGGTACCGGTCGTTGCACCGTCACCATAAAGGACACCACCACTCCCACGGGTAATTTCAATTCGCTCAATATTATCGATGGCAATTGCAGAATAATTAACTCGTGAAAGATCGATATCATTTAAGCGGCGGCCGTCAAGCAGAATTAACGTATTTTGGGTTGTTGTTTCACCAAAGCTTCTCAGGCCAACCGTAGCGTGGCTACCATGACTATAGAAGCTGTTGGTTGATACACCTACTTGCTCGGATAATAATTCAGGTAACGTAGTGGCAGGACTACGCTTAATATCCGCATCTGTGATAATGCTAATACTGGCGGGCAAACTCGAGACATTGCCTAATCGACTAGCAGTAACAACCATAGCATCAATATTGGTATTGTCAGCAAGTATCGTTGTCGATATAAAGGGGAGTGTAATGAGCGGTAAAGTAATAAAGCGAAATGACATAGTGTGCCTATAAGGTAAGCTTGTTATGGGTGAAACAAGTAATTTCAATTAACCAAGACACGGCATATGGAAGTCATCAGAAAAACTGATTTCTTATACCCAGAGTTCGCCCGCCGCGAATTGGTTGCAGTCACACTAGGCCGGTCTCCGGACTTATGAGGATCAGAACAGATGGCCTTCCCATGTCAAAAAACACAGTGGCGTATTCACCTGTTTCACTCAATTACCGTTGCGGGGGCAGTGTTGGGTTTATCTAATGACGTACCAACTTCCAGATTATCCTTAGATTTAATTTGAAAGAAGGCGCCTAATGTGCGAGGAATAGTAGTGTTTAAGAAATATACTGTCAATAGAGCTGGCAGATCCTAACAGGAACACGAGGAGTTTTAAGGGAAATTTTGGCCACAAGAAACTATAAAGAATAGTGGAAAATGAGCGGACAAAATCATTCACGGCATAAAAACTGCTTGAGTCAATATTATCTAGTGCTATTACATCATAAAAATACGTGGTTCGATCCTATTTTATAGATGAAGTAGTTAATTAAAACAATAGGTTATTGTCTTATGCTGCATGCTAATATTATTAGTTTTATTCTGATTTTTCTGACGCTAATATTGTCAAACCGGCAGGTTCTCGCCGCTGATGAACCAGGTAGTGATGTCAGAATTTTGATAGATGTGTCCGGTAGTATGAAAAGAAATGATCCTAAAAACTTAAGAACGCCTGCCTTAGAAATGATTGTCGGTTTATTACCAAACCAATCAAAAGCGGGCGTTTGGACATTTGCTAAGTATGTTAATATGCTAGTCCCACACCGTGAAGTGACAAAAACATGGCGTTCTGATGCCAAAACACAGACCGGAAAAATCCATTCTAATGGTCTATTTACAGATATTGAACAGGTATTAATTAAAGCAACGGTCGATCAAACGAAACCAAATAAAAAGTTACGTCGGAGTGTTATTTTATTATCAGATGGGCTAGTGGATATTTCGACAGCTCCTAAAGCCAGCTTAGCATCGAGAACACGCATTTTAAATGAAGTTGTACCCAAACTAAAACAAGCTAATATTGTTGTTCATACCATCGCACTATCATCTGGCTCGGATCAGGCTTTACTAAGAGAAATAGCACTGGAGACAGATGGCTGGTACGAACAAGTCGATGATGTAGAACAACTTCAACGCATTTTTTTACACCTATTTGAAAAAGCGGCAAAAAGAGACACTGTTCCTATAGATGAGAATACATTCAAAATTGATGACAGTGTAACGGAAATGACGGTATTGGTTTTCAGGCAAGCCAATTCCAAGCCAACAGCGCTTATTCAACCCGATAAGAACAAGCTTAATAGCCTAAGTGAAAATGACACTGTTCGCTGGGTAAGTAGTGACTCAGGTTATGACTTGATTACTATCGTTGAACCACAAGTGGGAGAGTGGGCAATTGAGGCGACATTAGACCCAGATAATCGCGTCATGATCTTAACGGATTTAAAACTTAAGACAACGGATTTGCCCAACAATATATTAATTGGTGAGACATTTGATTTTGACGTGAGTTTAACCAATAAAAACGAAATAATTGTTCGTGAAAGTTTTTTAAGCTTAGTTAATGCAAAATTAACCCATGAAAATGAGATGACAGATCCTATCGAAGAAGATCTTAATCCAAGCTTACGTAAAGGAAATTACCGAACGCAAGTTGGCGATACTTTCCAACCGGGCAGAAATGACGTTGTCACCACAATAACAAGCGGTACATTCGAGCGCCAAAGAAGACAAAGTATTAATGTGGTTGAAATGCCCTTTACCATTTCAATAGAACAATTAATGGATGAAGCGACACGGACACATCGCCTTACACTGAAACCAGATGCTAGCTTGGTTGATACTAAAAAAATTAGTATTGCCGCAATGTTAACGGCAGAAGATGGCAGCGAGTGGTCTTATGATGTCCTTAAGTCGGCTGAAGATAGTTGGCAGTTGACATTAGCCGAGTTAGAAGCGACACAAGAGTACAAAATTAATCTACAGATTAAGGGAAAAACCTTAAAAGGCCGTGATTTATTCTTACAACCAAATCAGATTATTTTGATAAATAAAGCCAAACCTGAAATGCCTCAAGTGCCTCAAGTGCCAGATCTATCGGAAGAAGTATCAGATGAGTTAGCATTATTAGAAGAAGCGATAGAAGCTGAAGAAACGCAGCCAGAAGACAAAACAGCAGTAGAAGGGTTGATAGAAGACATTGAGGAGCTTGAGCCATTGGACGAACTTGACCAAGTTGACCTAAGAGATGAATTCAACAGTAATATCGATGAACAATTACATGGCCTTGGCGAATTAGAAAATGATCTTACTGAAGGAGAGGAGGCACCAACAGGTGAAATTTCATCGTCGATGTTGATGGTAGGAAATGGTATCTTATTGTTAATAGCAGGGAGCGTCTTCTTCATGTGGCGACGCAAATCAGCAGCCGGTAAAAACCCAGGAGAGCAGTTATAAATGGACATGACAGATCCAACACTCCAAATGCTAGCCTATGAACTGGCTCTTATTTTTGGCCTTTTAAGCGCATGGTTACTACTTCGAGCACATAAAAAAGACAAAAAAGTACAAGCTGATGCTGCGACAGCAGTGAAAAAAATAAAAAGGCTTAAAGATCGCCGTGTTGAGAAACTGACAACGATATTGACTGACAAATATGGTTTAACCGGCCAAGCACTAAAACAGGCTGCAGAAGAGTTTCAAAACCGTGAGCAGAAAATATACAAAGCACAACTCTCTTTATTCGTTGAGCAAGATACTAAAGCCCTTCAGAATGCGTCGACACAATTAGAAAGTGCCATTGATGCTTGCTTGAGTATATTGCCTGTTGATAGCGATGTATTAACATCAAATACAGCAGAAATATCAGAAGAAACGTTGGTACTCACACAAACAGTTACGGCTACTGCGGTTAAAATTGATGAGCTTGTCGAAGGTTTCCGTCGCTTAAGCGATGGTGTATTGATGGCTAAGACGGCAGCAGAATTAGTACCCGAACCTCAGAGTGAAATAGTAGAAGAGGAAGTATTAGTATCCATAGAAGATGAACAAAGTGAGCCTGAGTCTGCAGAAGAGGCAACTGAGTATGAAGAGATTATTGAGCAATTAGACGAAGTCGAACCACAACCACAACCACAACCACAACCACAACCACAACCACAACCACAACAGACATTACTAGAGGAAGAAGAAACAGGCGAGGTTGAAAAAACGGAAGAAGAACTTGTGTCCGAAGATGATATTGATGCTGTATTAGCAGATCTCGGAGGAGATGACTTGTTTGACACCAGTGTTTACTTTGCTGAGATTGAAGAAGAATCAGGTGTTGTCACAGAGAATGTCACCGCTGATGATGACATAAAGGCGGTTTTGAATCAGGTCGGTGGTAGTGCTGAAATAGAAGAAGTCCCCGAACAAAAAGATGACGTCAATTTAGATGATATTGATGCCATTTTAAATGAAGCGTCAACAGAAATTAAATTAGCAGCACAACAAACCACAACAACAGAGGTAGCGGCTGATGATATTGATGCCTTATTCGATGAAGCGTTATCTGATGATCTACTTTCAGAGGACATTGACGCATTATTAGAGGAATCTAGTAGTTCAGTGGATGAGCCAGAACAATTAGGCGAACAGTTTGAGACAGAAGAGGAGCAATTGGCGGCCGTCATGGCTGATATTGGCGAAGATGCCGAGTCAGGAGAGCCAGATCTAAAAAAGGTGGAAGCTGAATCAGTGGCGGCTGCCGTTGATTCAGCCACGGTCGTTCCAGAAAATACAATAATACAAACATCCGAGTTTGATACGGAAGAAGATCAACTTGCTGCCATAATGCTAGATATTGAAAATGATCAATTAAATCAATTGAGTGCTAATACTGAAACACCGATCGGTGTGAGTAAATCAGAGTCGGAGATCGGAAGTACAATTGAGTCAGAAGAAGCGCTATTGTCAGCTATTGTTGCTGAGGGAGAACAAATAGAAAAACCTAAACTAGAGCCTGAAGTCGAGGCAGAGCCAGAAACAGAAAAAAAGCCAGAAGTCGAACTAGAGCCAGAAACAGAAAAAAAGCCAGAAGCTGAAGTAGAGCCAAAAGTTAAAGCAGAGCCAGAAGTTGAAGTAGAGCCAGAAGTTGAAGTAGAGCCAGAAGTTGAAGTAGAGCCAGAAGTCGAAGTAGAGCCAGAAGTCGAATTAGAGCCAGAAGCTGAAGTAGAGCCAAAAGTTGAAGCAGAGCCAGAAGTCGAAGTAGAGCCAGAAGTCGAAGTAGAGCCAGAAGTCGAATTAGAGCCAGAAGTTGAAGTAGATCCAGAAGTTGAATTAGAGCCAGAAACAGAAATAAAGCCAGAATCTGAAGTAGAGCCA
>SCLE01429254.1:0-24524 GCA_004367955.1 Bathochordaeus stygius | reverse complement strand
TATCCCTCCATATTTTTTTCGACTGGACGGATATTGTATCTAGATACAACATCCATCCATTTCTTGAAAATAGATAAGAAGAATGGATGGATGTTGCTCACCCTCTTTTTTCCTTTTTTTTTTTCCTATCAAACTGCTTCTTTATTTAGTGATTAAACAGAAGACTTTGAGTACAGATGTTAAAGGCAGAGGCAGAAATATGCTGATTGGGTGTGACCAGACATCTGACCTCTGAATTGACATCTGAAGGCGATGAGGATAGTTGGGTAGCCATTTCCAACGGTATCATCCATGTTTGTTCGACTGGAAAGTTCATACTTACTAAAAATATAAATGTGTGGAAAGAAAAGTTATGATTAGACAAATCATAAAATATGATGCTGTTATGACGTTCAGTGGCAGCGCACCTTAGTTAAGGTAACTGAGATTGGCAGTATACTTGCAGCAATATAGAGCGGCAGCAACTTGATTAGTATCGTTATAATTGCAACGTTGTATCACTTTCGCAATTATTTCTGATTGACTTTTATTATTGGTAATAAAGATCCCCAATTTGACACCCCATACGTGCATACAGCTTTTGCGCATTGCCCTTTTTATTAGAGAATTCCTACTCAAGTTTAACATGGAGATTCAGAATATTTTTGAAGTTTTACTTGCAATACTACTTTCCGAGATGTATACTTCTAAATCATTAATTATTAAGAGTTGATTATGTCAAAAAGGACGTTGCCACCACGTGAGCTCATTGCCTTTATGCTCTCTTTTTCAGAGTTAGAGCCTGCAACTATAAGTGTCACGGAATTTGTTGCGCAGTATGAGCAATATTTACCTCTGTCAGATCGCATAACTGTTTTGCAAATGTTTAGTAGTTTTGCTCAGTGGTATCAACATTTGTACAATTTGCCATTACTGACAGTGTCTGCTGGGGAGGTTACTGCACCGTACTTGCTGCTTATTGTTGAAAAAATATGGACCTCATTCGATTCATATTATCGACGCAATCGTACTATGTGGTTAGATGCTGATTTAGAGTATTTATTCGATAGACGTAACGCAATGGGTTCAATGACACTGGAGTAAGGCACGCTCATTTTAAACCAATATGGAGACACTTACTGCATTGCTATATAAATAATTTGTAGTGATTTAGGCAAAATAATAAATAGATAGGTAACTGCACACACTTTATTTAAATATATTATGGCAATCCGTCACGTCGATTAGAAATAAGGATTATTACTAGATTTCGCGTAGCATGAAGTCACTAGGAACAGTGAGTAAATTTTCTGCGCTTAGTAATTGATTTCGGTTTATTTTCAATGACAGTTTTTTCCAGTCGTTGTATAGTTCCATGTTGCCGTAGACACAGTCATACTTCTCCAATCTGATTTCAGCTCGAACTTTTACAAGATATATCATTTTTCGTGTATTTGTCGGATTAGCTACTTTTTGGATGGTGCTTAAATAGTTGGACGAAAATTTGGAAGCACTCACTTTTTTTGCAATTTTTCCAATGGACTTTTGGAATTTGATTATTGACGCGGTGTTAGAATTGATAAGTATGTGAGCCAGTGCTTTCATTACACCACCCACTTTGCTTCCTGTTATTTCAGACGGGTTACTGTATGGATTGTACTGTAGGATTCGCGTTACAGTTTTGAGGATTCCGTGTAATAGCATATTTTTGGCCAGATTGTAGGTGGCCCTGGAAGCTGTCATATTTTGACTCGCCTTGATAATGACTGCAACGTTATTGAAAATGCACAGTGTTTCGCTGCTGCTGATGTTGTATTTGCATTTTACCCAAAAGAAAAACGTCATTTTTCGGCAATCTAGAAGCTTTATGTTAATTGTTTCCCAAAAATTACGTGTGTTGGTTTACAGTCATGATAAGGTGTTCACATACAGTCGTGCTTACTGGCCATCAATTTAAATTGTTTTATTGGGGTCCAATTTGCTAGAGTCTGCTGAAATATTAGAATATAAATGCGAGCTACGTAAATTTTTACCCCGCTGTTACACAGTTGATTAAGATTAGGTTAATTTACTATAGTACCTGTAGCTTTAAAGCTGTCCATTATGCTATATATGATCTCGCTACATTCGACAATTTTGAACGCATTTGCTTGTGCGGTTGAACTGTTTGCCGTTAGCGACTCATCATTGTCACGGATTATTCTGTCCAGTAGATTACGCAACATTATGAAGTTACTATACGCTCCATTGTTAGACATATCCATTCTGAGTTCGAATTTGAAGCTGTCATTCATCTCTTCAGAACTTTCGGAGTCACTTATTTTCATTGGTTGCGATACCACCTGCCTGGGGTACCATGTTCTAACCTTTGGGGTATTGAACGTCGATGATTCATTCTGTACATTGTCGTTCGGCGAGTTGGAACTTATGGTAGACGTATTTTGAGTGGTGCCAGGCGGAATATCTGTGAACTTCGGTCTTGGAATTGTTGGTAGTTTATACGTGCTATTATGTACTTTGGCATCACTGGTGTTGGGTGACATCGTAAGTAAGCTGTAGTCTCCAAACAGGTCCCCAGTAACGATTGGTAATAAAGGTTTCTTGTTTTCCGGACTGACTTTTGTTTCGGATTCGGTCGGACTTCCGCGTTTCCGTTTCAGTGAGTAATTCATAGCCGCCTTAGCAATGTAGCTGGAGCTGGTGCACTCGATTCCATGAAAACTCGGATCATTGGTTTGGTTGTTACCATTTTTGGTGCCGGGAAATTGATAGTTTTCTGAACTATTTAGTTCCAGATGCAGAATTTCATCAATTTCACTGTTACCAGTGAACGAGTCACTTAGTTGTATTTTATTTGCTCGGTTGACAAATGTAATTGAGTGGACAGGTGCAACATCGTCATTGATAGCTGAATCCCCTAGCTTGAAACACATTGAATTGTAGAATATGATTTCACGACAGGTGGTTTGTATTAATGCTATATATTCCGTCGATGATATGGACGTGTTCCATTTGGAAATTTCATTATTGATTGAATTCTTGTCGTCATTAGGCAGCATTGTTTTAAAGGCCTCGAATTTTAAACACTTTATTTTTTGTATCAAATCTTTGATGGCGTCCTCCATTTTTTCAATATTGAGTGTTTCTGGATCAAAGAATTGTGTTACGCTAGCAAGACGCAGCAGTTCACACTGATTTAGTTGCTCCAGAAATATGTTTTCTTCATTGTCAATCCGAAATCCGCCTAGTGCCCCCC
The DNA here is from genome assembly GCA_004367955.1 of Bathochordaeus stygius. Lineage (NCBI taxonomy): Eukaryota > Metazoa > Chordata > Appendicularia > Copelata > Oikopleuridae > Bathochordaeus > Bathochordaeus stygius. The sequence continues at coordinate 21,289 of SCLE01429254.1, read as the reverse complement.
GTGAAAAGTAACTTGTGAGCATTTTGATTGGGAGAAATAACAGCAGATTGGGAACATTATTTTCGTTTTTCCATACTTCAAATTCCCAGTGTTCGCACATTTTGAAGGTGGTGTCGACTTGTTCAATTTGTAGAGTACCATATGTTTTAGTAGAGATTTTGGTTATACCCACCACCAGAATGCTGCCTGCACAACAGTTGTTGCAACTGGCCTCTAAAATTTTGGGTTTGAATATGGTAACTCAGCGGAAAAAAATTCCGAAAAAATCCGATTTCAGCCCGGTGTAGAAAAGATGGCCCGTCTCGGACCTATATTGGTGTCCAGCTATTAGCTGCTGAGTCCGAACCGGATTTGTTTGGAGATCAATTATATTTATCGAAGGCTTCTAAAATTTTGGGTTTGAATATGGTAATTCCGAAAGAAGAGAAAAAAAGAATTCCGAAAAAAATCCGATTTCAGTCATGCGTAGAAAAGATGGCCCGTCTCGGACATATATTAGTTTCAAGCTATTAGCTGCTGAGTCCAATCCGGCTTTGTTTGGAGATCAATATTTATCGAAGGTGTACATATATTAGTGTCCAGCTATTAGCTGCTGAGTCCGATCCGGATTTGTTTGGAGATACTTAATATTTATCGGAGGTGTAGCTTATTACGATAAAAAATTCACTTTTTATTTTTATTATAACGGTTTCAGACGGCATCTAAGTATGGTTCCATGTGGTTGATTCGTCACTTTTGACTTGCAGTTGAATTTGTCACATTGTATCTTGAATGTCGGAGTTGCAGCTTGTATTTAACTTCAACTGAATTTGATTTTTTATTTTTTATTTTAGCGATTTTTAGGCTTAGTGTTAGGGTCGCCTAAAAAAAAGAAGTTATACTGCCGATCTACCCTATCATTGCGTATGTTTCACTAAGGTGAATGGTAGAGGAAAGGAAGAAAATTTGTAATTAGAGTTGAAACTCTTGAACTTTCCCTGGCAATTTGACCCTCACATTTTTAGATACCTTAGCCCGTTGTATTTATACGATAAATTACTTTGTACCGGCTAGGTATGAATTAATTTATCAGATTACGAAGGTTTTGGGGCAGTGAACTTCCCAACTAGTTGGTGAAAAGGTGAATTTAGTTGCCCCAGTAAAGGTATGGAATAAGTCCTCACATTTGCTAAAACCTACTTTATAAGATCAGAACATTTTAATCTTTTTTATTTAAATTGCTAAATTTGCGGTTAAGATGTTGTTACAATTTGTATTTTGAAATTTTTAACCTGTAGCCATATATACACCTGGCGGTGCGCCTTACGAGCATTATGGGTACAACTTAAAACATAACAATAGAGCACTAGAAACAACTGTTATTTAGAATTTTAGAATCGCAATTTATACTTGGGCCGTTCACTATGTTACTCTAGTAGATGGGACCATTAGATAACTAATGAGTACCCCTTGCCTGCAGTCGGCAATATCACAAGCGGCGGAGGTGCATCAGTAATTCGCCGTGGCCCGATTTGACTACCCTTACACCGTCACATTAAAATTTTGTGCTATTTCTGTCGCTGAGATACGCATTTTATTTATTATGAGCATTGTGTTTACTAATCCCGGATGATCCCTATAATTTGGCAGTAAGTTAATGGGAGAGCCATTTGGATTACAAAATTTTTCGGTATGTTGACTTCCCCCTATGATCTACTATTGACTATCTTATTTTCGGATAATCCACTAGCGTTTTTTATTGGTCGAAAATTTTAATTATAAAGTTTTACATTTTTGTTTAGAGCTTTGAGAACGAATTGAGGTGGCCTCCATACTGTTAACCATTATACTGTCTTAACCATGTTGAAGATATAACCGGCCATGATGTCGCTCCTGGAAATTCCAGTACTAGGTTGTGCAATGGGTTGAGTTCATGGTAGCTTATAAATATACGAAGTGATTGAGTTTTCCGGCGTTAAGGTTCAAGCGTATACCCGGCAGCTGATTTGAAAAGGTAACCCCCGAGCTTTGATGGACTTTAATAGAGGTAATTTTAACTTTTTAAGCTTTCCTGAGTCGGCTATGGGTCGATATTATGGTGAGTTTTTGGAATGTGAATTTAACGCTCTGAGCAGCAGGGTTATTGCCGAATTTAGGTGTTTTATGCCAGTCGATTTTATTGGAAGGCTTCATGGCTGGTTAGCGGGAGGGAGTTTTTACGCTTCTCAGTGCGTTTTTACGCTTCCGAGTGAGTTTTTACGATTCAAGCTTCTCATAGCTTGAAGAGCGTGTGAGTTTGGCTACGGGTACTGCTAATTTTGAACCTCCGTTTTAGTGTCATTTAGTTTAGTTTTTATATTATCCGTTTTTGATATTATTGACCTAAATTTAAGTGGTTGAAATTCATCGCCTAGTCCATTGTAGCTAGCTACAGTGCATTAATAGCTTGAACAGTGAAGAATATTCGATTTGCTAAAGTCAGACGGTCGTCATTTCCGGTTATTTTACATTCTTGAGTATCACTATTTAATTTCAGTAGACTGTATAATAACCGTCCCAAATGATTACTATGATTTTTTAGGGTCTAATTTTTATAGTCAGGGTATATCCAACTTGTCGGTTACTGTGCCAAAATTGGCGAGGCCATTAGATACTATATTATCTGGACTATTGACCAAACGCTGTATTCAAATTTTAGTTTATAGCTTGGACCTAATACTAATGAGCCGCTTGGAAACCCAAACGGCCATTTTGGAAGATAATAAGCAGGGATAAGTGGCCGATTTGGATAGTAGCATTTGATTTTGGCTATATTACTCACCTTTTTACATACTTTGATTTGTTATTTTAGAACTTTATTTGATTAGCGCTTGGGAAGCTGTGGAAGCGACCTTATTTGCGAAGGTTACAGTTTTGAAGTAAGATTACTTTTGAGTTGTGGCCTTTTACGCAAAAATTTTTATTTTGAATTATTTTTTAGAAGATGGCTAAATTTTTATTTTGAATTATTTTTTAGAAGATGGCTAACCTCAGTTGTTACAGTTGAGCAGCGACAGTTAGTTTGCATTGGATGTGGCTCTGTTTTATCTCATTCAATTGTTGCTGGCAGGAATTCTCCTGGGGGAGCTGAAAGTTCAGGTTAGCTTTAACTTACGAGTTCTAATTAGATTTTAGTCTTGGATTATTGAAGGCATACTGTTTATTAATTTACTCAAGCTGCAGTTACACCGATTGTTGTATATCCATTACCTGATTGGGATTGTTTGGATTGAGCCCGCACATCGGTAAGTTAGTTGAGGCTACTGAATTTTAGCTGATAGTCCTGTTATTGCTTAAGAACTGCAATTAGGCTTCAGGTGCGATACAAGTTAGTTTTTTTTTTTTTATTTTTAAGTTTATTTTTAATTAGTATATTTTTACTTTTGAGGGTGGCTTATTGCTTTTATTTCCGTATTTTGTCGTCAAAGTTTTACTGCTAGTCCTATTATGGCTTAGAGACTACATTTGTACCTTAGCGTTCCATTTTTAATATTATGCACCTAATTGTGATAATAGTAAAAGTTTTAGGGGGTGTCATTACAATTTTATTTTGGCATAAATTAATTTTAGTTTAACTTTTTATTTTTTTAATTTTTTAAGGGGTGTCATTACATTTTCATTTTCAAATAGGGGGTGTCATTACGTTCCATTTTTAATATTATGCACCTAATTGCGATAAGAGTAAAAGTTTTAGGGGGTGTCATTACAATTTTATTTTGGAATAAATTAATTTTAGTTTAACTTTTTATTTTTTAATTTTTTAGGGGGTGTCATTACATTTTCATTTTCAAAGTTAATTTCGTCAATTTACCTATAGTTGGAGCGTCGGTTTCCCCTTTGCACCATTGAGGTATTATCGCATCCACATTAATCGCCAGTAATCTTGCTAGCTTAATTGACCTGGGTGAGCTGGGTTTTAATTCGGATTTCATGTTAATTGTTGTGCTGAGTTTTTGGTTGATCATTGCTACTGTGACTTTTTTATTCTTGCCCAGAAAGCCCAAAAGGTCATTGTGGCATCGGTTAACCAGAACATTTTGATTCCAACCGCCAATAACGTCGGAAGTTGCCTGAATGCTGTATTTGATGCATTTCTTGGACTTACTGTGACGAGCAACGTCCACTTTGATTGTATTTAATTTTGTTTTCATTTTGATACTGCCATAGACTTGACGAAAACCTGGGAGGCTGGAATTAAGTTTTCTTGCGAGCTTAATCAGATTCGAATTTTTGAAATCTTTATCAGTTATCCAGATTAAGTTTATTTTATTTAGCAAATTCCAGAAAACTTTTGAGCTAGAGTATTAACCACAATTTTGGGCTACGTGCTAATTGAAATTAGGTGGAGTTGGTTCATGCATTATTACGAGTTAGTTGAGACCCTAGAGATGACTTTTATTGCTGTGTACTTTCTGACCGCTAAGTAATTAGGATAACTGAGCTTTGACGCTAATGGACCATAGATTTTTCATGTTGTTGCCCACCCCATGGTTTATTACAGCTTTGACACTATTTTTGAAGATTGATTGCCGAAGGCCATCCTTCAAAGAACTGTGCTCGCACTGTATTATTTTTAGCAGTGCGTAGAAGGAGTCATTTAGTGATTCCCCATTTTTTTCGTCAAGATTATGCATATTCACATTATAAGCTTCAGTGACCTTATCGTTCAGAATGGCGCCAAATACATCTTGGAAGCTGTCAACTGGTTGCTCCGCCAAGTGACAGCATGTTATGTTTATGGCAGCAATTATTTTGGACGCTTTTGAGCATGTTTTCGTCATGAATTTGGTCAGTTCGGAATTGTCACAGTAATTTTTGTTCTTGTGGAATCGTGATGTGAAGCCGAAACTCCCCATAAAAACGCCTCCTAAGTTTGAGCAGGTCCTGGTTTTAATGCAAAAGATAGGCCTCAGACTTAACGAATTGGAAGGCTCCTTGAAGTTGTTTTGAAAATTTTTCGCGTATAGCTTAGTTTTTCTCTTTATATTTTTGGTCTCAAAGTTCATGGTACTTTTCGTTCCGTGTGCAGCTTGAGCTTCCATTAGGTTAATAATAAATGTCCTAGTTGTTTGATAAACTCGTATAATATGGAGCAGAAACTGGATATAATGGTTAACTCGTGTTATAGCTAATTTCAGCTTTAGTCGTGAAGAAGGCGAAATTAGCCTGAAGCTATTTTGATTTTAGTTTAACAATTAAGGTTATAAACTATTGGCCGTGCTATCTACAGCTTCTCCCGTTATTATTCTAGACTGTCTACGGTTCTCCTCATTGATTTCTTGGCAAGTTTCTTTGACCATATCCGCTTCGATTTGAATAAATTCTTTTAATTTCAGCCCTTGCTTAAAATTCCTGAGACGACTACACGCCGAGACTCCAACGTCGGGAATTAGTAGCTGAGTTCTGCAGGTGCTGTCAATTGTTATCTGAAGCGGTAAGCAGTATTTGCATTTAATAAGGCCCGCCCTATGTGGACATTTATTTTTGTAGTAAGATCTAACCTCGCATATAAATTCTTTTCTTCCTATGAGTCGACGGATTTCATATGGCAAATTGTTGAAAATTTTGATGCAATTGAATGGAAATAGTTTTTGGTTAACATGGCTGTATTTTTGTAGGTCAGCAAACGGGATTTCCGTGATGCATTGCTCAGAACCGTTTTTCAGAAATCTTTTCCTTGTTATCTTATCCGTTATTATAAAATTAAGAATTTTTTCGTACACTAGCTTAGGAGCTTTGTTAAGGGCTGTGTCGCCAAGGCGAGTTAGTATGCATTTTTCATGCAAATTTTTGGGATCTGGCCAACCCGCTCTATTGAATAGTTCCGCATAACAAAGTTTACGCTTATATTTTGGTCTGATCCCAAAAATGTCGGCTATTATATTGGTTATTAGCCTTGCAAGTTCGTTATATACCTTATCACTACATAGTGGTACGATTTCGTACGCATAGTTTAGGTTACCGTACACTAAGCTATATCCCAGTTTGAGAAGTTCTTTTTTGGAACCCGAGTGCTTAATATGACTAATTGAAATTCTATGTTCAATTATCTTAGTTTTTAGGTGATTAATTTGTGCTGTAAAATCCAACTCAGAGTTAAATCTCATTCCTAAGTATTTTACCGCGGAAAGATGTTTAACCGAGTTATCCCCAATTAAGATCTCAGCATGTTTATCATTAAGCTTACCTATAACCGTATATGAGGTTTTTGGGTATGAAAGCATAATCCCCCTGTCCTCAGTCCAGTCCGCGGTTTTCGTAATTAATTTTTTGGCTGCAGTTTTGGCCTCTTTTAGCGTTGGTCGACTGATGACGCAGATAACATCATCTGCAAAACAAATTATATTAGTTAGTTTATCTTTTTTGTCAATGACATCTTCCACCCCATTAAAAGCCAAATTGAACAAGGTAGGTGATATTGCGCCTCCCTGAGGTACACCATTGGGGGATAGGCTAAATTGGTCACTACTTTGCCCATTTGATACCACAACCCCACGCCTGTTAGTAAGTTGACTTTTTATAAGCCTACATATTTCTTCCGTAGCAATTTTGCTCATTAAATGATTAATAAGGTTGTGTGCTACAGTTCCAAAGGCATTAACGCAGTCGATTGTTACTATTATTGTTATGTAACCGACTGGAGCGTTCGCAATGGCACACATGACTTCAGACATAGCACTTGCACACGATCTGTTACGTCTGAAGCCGTGCTGCTGTTCAGAGATTATCTCATATTTTTCAAGAAAATTTTGAAGATTAGAGTTGAGGTATTTTCCCTCAATTGACGCCGCTAGGCTCATGACGCTCAACATTCTGTTAGCTTCAACACTGCTCGGATTTTTTGCTCCTAGTTTTGGTATTGGGACTAATTTGTTAGTTTTGTCGCGTGTAGGATAACACCCTAGCGCCAGATCAATCATAACCATATCAATTAGTCTGAAAAGTAACTCGTAAGGCCAGTACCTTATGACATTTTTGCAAAGCGCAGAGTTTAGGCCGGTAGTGGTATTTTTTAGACTGCGTATAATTTTCATTATTGAGGTAGCTTTGTTTTTGCCTTCAACATTTAGATACAGGCTAGCTGAGGAGAACTTAACTGGGGGAGATTTCCATTTCGGTATTATATTTTCAATTCTGGCATCATTTTTGGAGTCATTTTGTAATTTGGTAAAATTATTTCGATGGTCTTCAGCCGAGTGGTTGCCTAATTTACCCATATTGGCCTTGTTTTTATTGTTGTGGATTTTATTAATGTGAAAGATGTCATTGTAGGTTGGATTATTCTTGAGACACTTACGCTGAAATTCGCGTCTATCCGCCTGTAGCATCGTTTTGAATAGTCTGGTACCTTTAGCAAGTATCGCCGCTTGATCAGCGTTCAGAGCACCCTCTCTTAATAGAACATTAGCTTTTTTGATGTTTTGGTATAATTTTTTAGATTCAGCCGACATGTAGTTATAAGACACTAGTTTATTGAAGGAGATTGTCTTCTCAGGCAGAAGTTCATTCATTGCATCCTCAATAAGTGAGATTAGTTTTTTAGTAAAAGGCACCGTTTTGAAGGGCGGTACCCACTCTTTGTTGTTGTTATTTTTAAGTTCTAGGGCTTGATTGTACAGTTGATCAAGTTCAACTTTATTTTCGGACAGAACAGCATACCCTTTATCGTAAATTTCTTCAGGAGAGACTTTGGTTCGAGTTTTGAACTTAAATAAACAATGTGAGATTTCCAGGGAAAGTTTTAGATTCGCCTCGAAAACCGAGTGCCCATCGTTACCTACTACCGTAAAGCCATCGTGCTGGTTAAGTTCACACATTGATAAGTCCTTTATTAGGAATGTATCAATATTTGAAAGCTTAGCTGGTTGATTCCTTGGTTTTTTGTTGGGGGCGTTTGTGAATTTAAAATTGTGATCTCGATATTTATTAGTGTTGTTTCTAAAAAAACTGCAAAAAGTTTTGCAATCTTGCGCACGAGGAGCTCTGTAGTTCACGTTTAAGTCACCACAAAGTATCCCCGGAACTTTATGTTGTAGAAGAAAAATTTTATCGAAGTGGGCCTGAAAGGTTCGGAGATATTGCTCATTATTAAATATATTAAGCCCCCTGGCCTTTGGGGAGTTTAGGTGAAACTTGTAGAAGTTTGTTATATTTAACGTAATATTTTCTTTCATTTTTGTTGATAGTGAAATTGATATAAAGGGTGGCTTGCTGTATTTAACCTTTACTTTAAGATTGCAGTCATTTCTGACCAAAATAGCAGCCGTGAGCATTGGGCGATTGTGGACCAGCATTTTATCGTGCACATACGCTGTGAAATGACCAGGTAAGGCTAGTTTTCGTGTGAATAATTCGGGTTTACAATTTAACTCCTGAAGACATATTACGTGTGCGTCGCCAAATTTTGTCAACAGGTTCGGTATTTGATTCATAGGGTCGTTTAGGTTGGCCGAGATAACTATTAGGTTTTGCTGCGTGAAAGTTTTGTTTCTATTTTTATTTTTGTCTTTAATTCTGCTACTAGGGAGAGTATGAAGGGTCACAGAGTTAAAATTAGTTAGTTCATTTGAAATTTGCAATGCCTGTGAGATGCGATTTGATTTGATATCACTAATCTCAGGAGGAATAATATAGTTCCGAGCTGTTTCAGCGTTTACCGCTGCTATTGTGTCACTACTGGCACTAGGTTGGGACGAAAAGCTATGATTAGAACCTCCGTTGCCAAGATTTGGCTGATTCAGAACTTCGTTAATGTTGTCATCACCACTGATGACAATATTAGCGTTTATAGCGCGGTTCGCGTTGCTACCGTTAATGTTGTTCCCACTGTAATGTACACTCGGACTTTCCGAAATGGATTCAATTGCATTGTTTAACGTTAATGCGCAACTGGAAACATTTTGGTTGGTAACCTCAGGGTTATCCCTGTCCCCACTAAGGTTGGGCGACTGAGTCACATTACCCGTCAACATAGAATTGTTATGACCGTCATAATTAATGGATAGGTCAGTCTGGTTTGGATATTGGTAATCGTGAACCAAAATGTTGCAAGCTATCATAGACTGGTTATTATGAATTAATGGCGAACTGACGTTGAGCGAAATATTTCCATGATTATTACCTTGACCCGCTTGAGTTTGATTAGACGTTGTTGTTATTGAATTCATCCGTATTTGTTCGGTAGCCTCGACTCTTTTATTAGAATCTACATTTATCACTTTTGAAATTGGAGAACTGTGTTTAAACGTTAAAAGGTTGTTGGGCCACTTAGTTAGGCAAATCGACTCCCACTTATCGTTGTTGTCAGCACAATTTGGCTTATTTTTGATATTACAATTAAAATTATTGGATTTGTACACTTTGCTACGGCCCCGGTTGCTACTAGATAGGTTTGATTCATCCCTGGAGTTCGCTGCCAGCATATTTTTTATTAATGCTTGCTTAGATACGTTTTTAGTTTTATCGAGAATTCTTTTAATTTTGTCAGTACTGCCATTTAGCAGTTTTTTCAGCGTGGAAAATATCACCGCGTCGCCACTAACATGCGGTAGTCTATACCCATATTTTTCAAAAATCCGCGTAATTGTTGTGAAGGTTTTGTTCGAGATAACGGGCAGAATTATATTATTGATTTCCTCAGCTTTCCCCGATTTAAGGATTTTTTGAATATTTCTATAATCAGTTACAGCGGGTTGAAACTTTTTAAGTTCATTTTCAAGGTTCGCAATTTCGTCAAGGACATACTTGTCAACGTTTAGTTCAAAGTTAACATTTTGACTGGCAACCAGAAAGTTGGCAATAATGTCCAACGCTAGCTCGGGAATAATGAAGCACATGTACTTAAACATCATTCTATTAGAGGTGGTTAGGGGTGCTCTGTTGGTATTGATGGAGCCACTACGCGTGCTAATCGAGCTGTGACTTTTAAGTTTAGGCCAGCTTATATGATTGTTATTGTATTTAAGCTTTTCGTTATTTGCCATATAGTCATTAATATTAATATTCAGGCAGAGCATGACTTCACGGGCACTCGATGTGTCAGCACCAGAACTCGATGTTTGCGCCTTCCCATCCGATGTAGTATAAGCTATCCGGTAAATGGGGTTTTCTTATGGAGGGGTTTGGCCTATGCCAGCGTTGCAAATTACGAGATACGACATCTGAAGTGTCTTCACTATTTAGTCACACAGATTTAGTCACACCGATTGGATGGAACTGCTGGCCGTATGATATGGTTGAATTTATGTGATGATCTCTACATTTCTTGTCAGCGCTAGGTTTATAAGAGTAAGTACCCTCAATTTTGCCTAATACCCGATTGGAGTGCAGGATGTCGTTTAAGCGGGAAAAAGTTGCTTAGTGCGCCATGAGAGTACTGACTTGCCACATTTTAGGTTAGGTTTGGATAGGAACGACTACACTAAATTACTTTTTAGTTGGACTGGATTGATTATGATGAATGGTTGGGTATATTCGGTGGTTTCATCGTTCATGGTCAGCGCTTAGTTTATTCGACGACAGGTGAGAGCCCTTTATTCGACGTAACACCTGAACCTAGTGAAATATGCTATTTACGCTAAGCTGGTACGTATCATTTGCACCTTGTCAATTTATCATTTTCATTGGCCTATGGAAAATATTATTCTATTGATTTCAATCGCCCTAACGCTGCCGTAAAAGTCGCCATAAGACAGCCAGATTTTGGTCAATTTTGGTAAGGACCTCATGGGAGTCAGAGGCTGGGTTTTTGGTATTAGGACTCTCGGAGGACTCTCGGAGGATTGTTTGGTGCTAGGGAAACACAATAGCACCAGACAACTTATGAGATTGCGCTGTTTTTGAGATGGGTTGACTGTAACTTTCAAAATTAATTATGGAGTTCATGGTAATCATTCTATTTTGAATTCGGGTTAACATAGATTCGTACAACAGAGGTTTGTATTAGACGTTCGGATAAAACAAAATACAACTGTTTGACGCTAAGGTGCATTACTGCGTGTTTTAAGGGAATTAGCATTGTGATCGGACGCTATCGGTCGCGATCAGCGTTGAACTTAATTATAAGTGTTTAATATGATTGGATATATTATATTTCGGACAGTCATCGGTATTTACTATAGCGTTAATCGGTGATTTGATCGTAAAGTTAAGGTTCGTTGATTGGCCGATCCAAAATATTCGTAACTAGGTTATTATTTTGACAACTAGTTGAGGGTTAAAGAGATTTCGAGTTATACTGAGAGCGACCCGATAGTTAGTTGTACCGGCATGATTTAGACCGACATGTTTTATCACAGCAGATTATACTATTCGGGTACCCCCCTCAATTTTTAGCGATTATCGTTCCTCAAATTTGTTTGGATTGTTCAACCTTGTGCTGGTTATTTTATTTAACTAGTTGATTAATTTAGTTGGACGAGCTGAACCATTGTATCATTTTTAAACCCAACTAATTAACTGCGAGCTAAATTATGCCTGGTTTTGAGGGTTTTGAGTTATTAGAATCTGTGATTACGAATTAGAACTTAAGCGTAGGTTGGATCTTATTTACCGTCATCACGATGAACCTTAGCCAACGAACCTGCATATTCCGGTTAGTTTATTGGAGTTGTACGGATCTATGAAAAACAATTCTATGGATATCGATTCAATTCCTTGTTTTTTAAGGTATTGGTGAGATAGCTTTCCCCTGTTCCTTTGTAGCTTTGGGGCTGGTCATTATTTGGACATTGTTGAAGTGCTGAGACTGGAGTGACAGTGGCAGAGCTGTTGGATATTACAGATGAGTTTATTGTAGGTGCGCTCGTTTCAGCCATTCCGCTGGTTTTGGCTTTGAATGGTGCTGATTTAAATGGCAGTACTGGCTTGGAGCTCTCATCATTTCCCGATAGCGTCAACTAAAATAATGTGAGTGATGGCTTTTTACTTTATAAATAGGGGTGAACCTCGAGGGTTAAGTTATCAGAACTGTTCGCATTCGGTTTGGTTAAGGTTTTGTCAGAATCTAAGATAGCGCTTTGATATTCAGAGTCATTGGATTCGCTTGCTGACGTCCCCAACAGGTCGTTTTCTGCAGTTTCAAGCTCCGATTTGGCAAAAGATGAATCAGTGTAATTCATTCGGGGGCTGGTTTCCAAGTTATCCGCAGTCGAAGTTTTGGTTATGGCTGGCGTAGTGTCAATTGGTGCTTTAGCTCCGATTTCACGTTCAATCGTTTCCTGGCTTTCAAGTGGGCTCCACTTTCCTGCATTAATTGGGCTTAAAAGGTTATCAGCGAGATTACTACTTGGTTAAGCTGGTAGGCTAATTTTGACAGTATTTTTAGATTTTATGTGCAGAAAAAAACTTTTGCGTGTTTACGAACTGAAAGTTCAATATGGTTAACCACTTTTGGGATTAATTTGCTGAATGCACCTCCTAGCTGTAGGGCGCGAAAGCCATTTTTTGATTTTAGGCGATTTTAATTCGTGGTTTGGTCGCTATTGGGTCTAGTTTGAACCAAGTGTTCAAACTAGAACAATGCACACCCACATCATTAATCAAGTAGTTACCGTTGTTAACCTCGCCTTGATTTATGGATGAGCTTTATTGCGTGTTCATTGGGTTGGTGGGCAGGTCCGGAAATGGCGAAGGCTTCCTCAGTACTAGTTGGTTTGGCGCTTAAGTTGTCAGTGTTTGACCCTAATCTGTTATAGGGGTACAGTAAGCTGACTGCTTGGTTAGGCTCACTGATTTTGTTTTATATATTAATTTGACACGTTTTACACGGAGATGATAGTTTAATGATTTCTTTTGCTGACCGCAATTATATTTTATAATTCTCACTTGAACGTGTTTAGTCTAGATATAGAGTATCAGATACTACCCTGTTGAGTATTCTATATTCATTTGCTAGTCGTCAGCGGTATTTTGAGTTAGGGCAAGTCTCACTCACTTAAGATACCCGGATTAGCGTTAGGTTTACCAAGCAGTAGCTGAAGCAGCCCTGACCTTGACTCCTCGAGATTTGCGGTGCATATTTGGTCCGATTTGACAGATGATTGCGGGATTGCTATTTGGTATTGGCTTGATTTGTCGACGTGGCTCCGTTATGTGGTGGACGCGTGATTAGTTACTTGACACATATTCAATATTCTGAGATCTTATTTTAGTTTTTATTCGTGATAATTAGTTATTTCGAGTTGACGGAAATTTGTTACATTCCGGTTCTAACTAAGCGCTTTTGAACATTTGAATTTATCAGTATCACATAGTTTAGGTCGTGAATGATTAAATTTTTATTTACTTAAGAATTGTTCACCACTATGCAGTTTGATTATAATTTAGTTTGGGAGTACATTCCCAAACTAGAATATGGTCCCTGGTAGTGATAGCTTGTCAAGTAACTAACATTGTCCACCCTGACCTATCATCAGTAGAATCGAACAAAGACGTCGCGCCTCCGGATTCTGCACTGGTTTTTGAGCTTGGTTGAAAAGATTTGCATGATATTGCGTCGGTTATCATGTTATACTGCGATGGCAATTTGCGTTTGATTTCTTCAGGTGCCGTGAGCCACTCGTTTTCGTGCTCGATGTTGGGTTTCCTTGGTGGGGGGTAAATATTGCCGTAGCTTGACATGTGCTTTTGCTGTAAGTTAGAGTCGCCACCCAGTTCACCCTGATTGGAGTCATGACTGGCGTCAATCATTGGATAATCTGTGCCGGGAACTGTGTTAACATTATTGCCACTCTTATTTTGACTGTGTAATAGTTAATTGAGTTTTGTTTTGCAGGTTTACGCATTTAAAGACTCGCATTGAAGTGTGCGAATGGTTACGGTTAATTAGAGCCTACTGTTACTGTACTTCATATGTTGCTACGCTGGAATTCTCAATAACTTGTCATTTTCTAATTTTGCTCAAAATTAGTTAAAGTTGGTTGGCTACAGGTTTGTAGACGTTTTAGTTTTTCATGGTAGCTCTTAAATTCAAATTAATAGTTACTATTCACCTAAAGTTGAGACGTCTTACAGACTTAATAATCGTGAGTTATTATGCTGACAATTGGATAGGTAAAAATGATTACTTTTGCAACATACTAGTCAGATTATTATTTACATTTCGACCTGTCAACTTAAGCTGAGCTGTGTATTTCTTAATTAAGATCTAGACATTGTGATTAAGCTACAGTTTGAACTGGCTGCCCGTTGATATCACGTTGCGACAGGCAGCTGACCTGGGACGCCTGGGCCTAAATTAGGCGTCATTCAATTAACAATTCGTTCAATTAGCAATTCGTTTTTAGTTTTTACAGTTATTATTCAAGCGTAATTTAGACCTGTCCCCGCTGAATTCAACTGACAGCCCATTAAGCGACACTTTATGCTCTACCCGAGTTAATTAACCTTCCTAATTTTGAGCATATTGCTCGGATTGAGTTTTTCAACGTTGTCTTGACTCCCTAGTATTTTGATAGCTTTAATGTCACGATGCTTTACGCGATTGATTGCCATGCTGTCTGAAATGATTAAGCATTCATTTGCCATTACTTCCGGCGGAAAGATTTGAAATAGGTTGGACTCCACCCTCGAGGTGTCGCTACCATATACAGTTGAGGCCATTACATTGAGTCTGCTATTATGGATGTTGCAGTATTCCATAGCCACGTCCATTTCCCCTTGCACATTTTTAACATTAGCGCTCAGTCGCCTGATTTCATCATCATAGTTGCTATGGAATACTGATTTTTGGCTAGCTACTTTTGCTTCAATGGCAGCCAGTTGATCGTCATGCAGTACGGTCTGATTTTTGAGGTGGTCAATAATTTTGTTGTGATCTTTGTACACAATTTCGACCTTACGATCAACTTGCTTTATCATTTCTTCAGCTGCTACCATTTTTCCTTCAATTATTTTTTCAACTAGTGTCTTAATTTTACTGTTGGGACTGTCAGGCTGTTGGCTGCTGGCTTCATTGATAGTTAGCTTGGTTGCCCTAGCTCGAGAGCCGGCGATTAGCTCCTCAGATTGCATTATAGGCATTACAGTGTCGCTCATTCCCATGAATTTGTGAATGTACTTAAACTTGATAGCTCTAGATTCAGCTAAGCATGTGCGACTGTTTTCGAAAGAGTAGGCTTTAGCTTTACAGCTGGCATACACATCCTGCATGCACGGCAGGTCAAGAATCGAAAAGTGTTTTCTTCCTTCGCTGGGTTTGGTGAAGGGTTTTCCCCTTCTATTCATGATTCCTTTATTCCTTTCGTAATTAGCATCGTAATGTTTTTTCTGATTTGCTGTCGTATCAAAAATTTTATTTTTCTTGAGCCATTTACATGCCATGAACGAGATCGCACCTTCGACGTCTTCGAAGTCGAATTCATATTTTTTAGGAAAGGCACCAATTCTTGAGGCTTGCTCATCCTCACGGAAAGTGTTTTGATGAATATCATTGACCTCCCAAACTTGATTATTGAGCATAGCGGTCCTAACCCCACCACGATGAAATGTCAATTTGGCCAGATAGTACTTTTGGACGAATTCCGTGCACATAGGGATGTACACAGACCATACTTCATCAGTGTCGAGAGACCATGCTTCTCTGATAAATGGTAGCAGCGCAGTAATGGCCTTGTGAGACCGCGTATTAATTTTAAAGTGGCCGAAGCGCATAAATGCCAGTAGGCTGACAATGTTATCCACCTGTACAACCTTCACTAGGACCTTGGGCTTGACTTCCCTTATTTTAATTCCATTTATTAGTACTGAATCAGGACGCAGTCCCATTTTTTCCAGTAGCGTAACAAGCTGCCACAGTTCAGTAGGTTTTATTTCGATCTTGAACAGTTCGTCAAGGAAATCTTTACCCTTTTTACTCCGCATTGCCCCAGAGGTATCTGTATAGTCAGTATTGTCGACCGCATCGTCAAGCGAGTCACGTTGATTTGGTTCAAGTTCAACAGGGCACATCATCAGAGGATTATTGAATTCATCGGGATCATTTGCATCCCATTTTACATTGTATTGAGGGAGTCGGGATTCACGATTTTTGTTAATTATCCAGTCTTCATCATTGAACCAGTTGTAAACTTGTCCCAAGAATTTTAAGTTAACTTCTTTGTTGTTGGCTCCTGATATTATGTATTTACTGGCATCATTTACACTTGGTTTATCATTTTCTTCGCTTAGATACTTCCTGGAACCCTGATCTCTGTGATATGGAGAGCTGCTGGCATTCCTGTATTCAGATCTGGAAATGACTCGATTGTTGTGGTAGCGGCTGATATTTGCATTTCCCCATTTGTCATTCTCCTGTTCACGTTGCTTTGAGTGCCCCTGTTCAAGTCCGTAAGAATGAAAGGCATCATTCACGTTGTAGGTGTTAGCCCTGTCCAACGGGTTAACATTCTGGTTCATTTGATTATTTGGATTGGGGCGTAAGCCGTATGGGAGGGCATGGCTCCATTGCATATCCCTAGTATTATTAGCACCATTGTGTCGCCTATTACTAAACCCATTAGGCTCGTATCTTCTGTAACTAGCGTTGTAGTCATCATTCATGTGCTGGTAAATGTCATGCTGTTCTGAATGCATTATTTATTACAGGACTCTATCAGTGCAGTGTGTGTTACTGGCTAATATTACGATTAGGTATCAACCATTTACAGGTATTTTAGCTCACCTATAGGGTTATCATTACGACGTGAGCTGTTGCGTTGCTCCTCCCTTGAATAAGTTCTAGTGTGCTCTCTTGTATTACGTCTATCATCTCTTTCACCACGTTCCCCCATTACATTGTGACGCTCATTGTGATTGAATTTAGGGTGCTGATCTTGATTGCCCCGGTATTCAACACCACTTTTTCGCTGCGAATCCATGTACTTGGGTTGTAACATAGAGTAGTCCTGTCGATAGTCTCGTCTTGAATCGTTATCTGGGCTGCGTGACCGCAGGCGGTCATTATGATTAGAACGATAGTTCATTCGTTTATCCATCTTTACCGATAAGTCTGTCTGAAGAATATATTGTGGTTAGGTATCGGTACTTGGAAGATAATATTATTTAATTTATAGGGCAATTACCGGACATGCGCTAATGCCTTACGGCCAGTTGTTTATTCCGTTCAGATGTCATTTGGAAATTGGACCATATGATTATCTCAACTTTTGCTAGATTCAGATTCACCTGTTTGAAATATACTTTCATGAGTTGGAGCTGAGACATTTCCGCTGAGACCATTATTACACATTCATCGAACTCAGTTCGGGGTTAACTCTTCAAATTAGCGTACATTCAAATTCGCCAGTTTTGGCAGAGAGTTTCGCTATCTTGCTTTGGATTAGTTTGTCAAATGTACCCTATTACCACTTTGTTTGAGTATAATCAGATCTCACATTCTAAACATGTCGGGCGAGAGTCAAAAGCGCTAACCTTAACATATACTGAACCGCCATAAAAATATCAGTCGTAGATCATTCCAATTGTACCCCATTGCCACTTCATTTTAATATATTCATATCCCGCGTTCTAAATATGTCGGGAGGGATTCGAAGCGCTAACCTTAGCATATAATGAACCGTCATACAGGTAACAGTCGAAGATCAGTCAGAGGTATCCGTCATCAGATTATCATATTTTAGTCTCGCATTCATTCTGAACTTAGTTATTGTATCGAAAAATATGAGATCGCCCGGTGGAGGGTGAGTGCATTGACAGTTTTTTATTTATTAGAAGTGCTCCGCTACAAGTTAGGTAGAATTGTCTGCTGCTGTTTATAAGGATTGTTCTATTGCAGATTGACCGACGTCTAAAAGCTAAGTAATTTGCATCCACTTGGTCTCTAGTGATGGCTTACCCACTTATTATTTCCATGCTGGACTGCCAGCATTATCATCAGGTGGGTTTCACCTTGGATAGAACTGTAAGTCATACCCCACCAATTGCAGACTTCAAATCTAAAGCATAGTATAATTAGTTAAAAATATGGTAAAAGTCCAACGCTTGGGTATTTTTCTCTGCTGGTTATTCCACAGTGCTGAACCAGTACAATGTAATCAAAACATTGTAGGTTTTGGTCAAATTTGTATGCGATCCCACAGGGATTGGCTGAAGGTTTGTTAACTAAATAATTAATTAGATTCAACAGGCCAATTTCGCAACAATTTCACAATTTCGCCACACTTGATTTCAATACCAGTTGGATTGCAACTGAAAGCCGCTTGCTTTGTCTACGCTTGCTACATTAGCGTTGTTTTTATTCTCCTATGTCCTTTAATAGTGCTCGTCGTTGCGCCCTTATTGGGTTAAGTCCGGATGTCAGACGGTGGTGCATCTTGTAGCTCGTCATTTGAATGAGTTAGGTTTCCATTTCCGATGGCTATTAGACTGCCTTATTGTGGTCCTTATTATTGATCACCTTATTATGGGGGTATAGTTCGAATTGTAGAGTTGCTATGGGGTCCTGGGCCATTGTTGTGTGATTGTTTCGTCATTGATGAGTATTGTCTGTCAGCACTTTACGGCTTAATATAATGTGAATTGACTAGAAATGTACTGCCAGTATTGTGGCTTGATTGGCTCGGAATCTTTTATGATCATTATCATAGCATTGTTTGCATTTCGATTAGTTCAGCGGTGAGCGAACAGCATCAGTGGCATTTTGCTTAGGTGAAATGGATTTATACATAGTAACTAATCTGTAACTAGCCTTTGATCTTTATAGGTTTAAATAGTTACTTATTTAAGAGAATACGAGTAATGCCCAAGCTACGAGAGACTGTTGCTAGTGTATTGGCTTTCAGGGGGTTGGTTGTGCCTGAGGTCCAGCCCGATTGCTATATGATGTGGCTATTTGAAACTGGTGATATTATCGGGAGAGAGGGGATGTTGCATTTGTTTGGCATGTTCGATATATGGTATCGTCGTAAGTATGGATTGTCATTGCTGACCATGAGTCGCCGTTCAGAAGCTGAGTCGCCGTTCAGAAGCTGAGTCGCCGTTCAGAAGCTTTTATCATACCTAGTTAGAAACTGCCAAGTGATCGGAAAATTGTCTTTCAATGAAAATTTCCTGATCAACCTGACACTTGCTAGATGTACAGTTTCGAGCAGCTATAATTCAACCCAGCATAGCATATTTGTTGGGTGATACATGGGATCACATTCAAATGGTGACAGCCCTTTCCCTTAGATCTTTTTCCATTCCTCGCTAAGCATAAGCCGCACGTATTTGAAATATGTAGTGATAGCAGACAAACCATTAGTGACAACCGTTGGGTGACATAGAAGTCTCCCAGGATTACTATTTTTACTCCCAACAATTAGGGGAAGTAGCGACTTACTGGAAACACAATCTGTAAACAAGTAAATTTAAAAGCCATAAGATTTGCCGTTGTATATATTGTGTTACAACATGCATAAATGTGTGTAATTATTTAAGATGATATAAATAAACCTTTAATTATGAAATTAGTATGCAACGAGTTATACGAGTATTATGGCATCTTGTATAATATCATTTTGTGGTCATCTCGCGGTACTGTTTAATTATGTAAAGAGTAACCGCGAGTGTGAGAATGGTAGCACTTTGCTGGCCATTATATGAACCGTAAATATACAGCAGAATGCTAATTGGGAAATAGGAATGCCAGGAACGGTATTAGAATAGATGTACAAAGAAAAAATTGGTAAATAATATGTTTTGGTACGGGACATCAAAGGGGTTATACCGTATGTTTGGAAAAAACTTTTTCATTTTGCAGAGAAGCGTTTCCGCACGAGGGAGCAACCCTCCTCTCTCTCCCTTTATAATATAGTATAAAGAGACGGGCGGCTCCCTCGTGCGGAAACGTTTCTCTGCAAAATGAAAAAGTTTTTCCAAAGATACGGTATTAGAAAATGTCAATAACCATTTTAATAAGCAGAATAACCCAATGTTTTGACCCAGTTTAATGACATGGGTATATTCTGAAACACGTTGCAGGATTAATCCGGATACATTGATTTTTATTACACGGGTCCATTCTGAAACATGTTGTAGGATCGACCTTTGTTATTAGCCTGGGTCTATTATACTTAAACTATGTCCAATGCCACCCCTATCATGCGCGAAGACTGGATTCTGTGCTGTTTATTGGAAATTATTTCCAACTCACTTTTCGTTCCTTTTTTCTGGTTTTTCACCGTTTCCGGGTATTTTTTAGGGATGAAGGATTGCACGTATCATTCTGAATTCTCCACTAAGAACTGAAACCGCTGACACATCAACTGTACTCAAAACGGCACAAAATTTCCTTGTGCCATTTTCAGTATGTGCCGTTATGCACCCTTCAAAAACACAGTGATTCTTGCAAATCAGAGTATTCGCGTTATCATTAATTTCATCTGCCCTCTACAAATCCTGTATCTTTAAATAGGCCGCTGAGATACGTACAATGCTTTACATTATTTATTTACGTTACTTGAAATTAAATTTCCATATCGTTTTTAGCCCGTATTGATAATTTATAATGTAGTCGCACCTATTTGTTAAATTATTAATTACAATACATCTGGGTCCATTCTGAAACATGCTACAGAATAGACCCAGATATATTAATCTGTGTCCAAGCGATCTAAATACCCCTTTGCCAAGCTAGCCAATCTGCGTGAACTTAGTAAAAGAGAAATGTAGTGAGGAAGAGCACAAATTGTGAGGAAGAGCACAAATTGAGTGTAGTTCACGGGGCCCCTCTGTTTCTTCAGAAAAATTTGTTAAGCTCCAGGGGGTTACCTTTTTTCTGAAGGTTCTAAACAACGAAGGCCCAGGCAGAGTCTTTGAAATAGGGAACTTATTGGAACAAACCCTAGTCCTGATTCTTTTGGCGGCCTGGCGCCGGTACCAAAAGAAGGGCCCTATGGTTTTTACCATAAGACCCGCCAGCCTTCTGGCGGAAACCGTGGTATTAAGCACCTACCCCTAACATTTATGAGACCCAGTTTGCATTAGCGCAGGCTCAATCAAGTGTACGTGTATAATTAGCTACTTAATTAGTTTGCTCCGAGGCAGTCTTGAGGAAGATTCCAAAACAACATTTTTACGATTTTTAGAAAAAATAAATAAATATACAGGGGGACCTCTAAACAACAGCCCCTCTAAACAACAAAAGTCGATTTCAACGTTTTCCGGACCACGAAACATCAGGTATATTTTGGTTGTTTTTTGTGGAAGGTATGATGCCTTCCGGATATTGCAAAAGGGCGTGGGCTGACCCAGGCTTGAACGCCCTAGGCGTAAGAGATTCATAGTTACAACT
>SCLE01426994.1:0-25037 GCA_004367955.1 Bathochordaeus stygius | reverse complement strand
TAATCGATCTGATCACCAAATGCTGTGAAAGTTCCTTTTAGAAAATGATTAGTTGTTTGTTTTTTCTACTTATTTCGTGGTGATTCGTCAGAGTCTGCCCCCATTTATTTCACGCTCACTTCGTTCGGCCGGTTATAAAGGCGTTAGAAGGTAAGGAAATTTTGTGAATAAAACTAAAGTTTGGAAAGTCCAAGATAGCACTCTTTTAGAAATGACTTCGAAAAGGCTCGATCTTGAAGAAAGAATCCATAAATGGATTGAGGATGACCTGTCCATTATCCTCCCAAATGCTGTTTTGATTGGTTCAAAAATTAAGACAGATCATGGTAAAGAGCTTGATTTATTAGCTATCGACGAAAATGGCGACCTCATCGTTATTGAGCTAAAGCGGGGCCTTACTCCTAGAGAAGTGATAGCTCAAGCGTTAGATTACGCATCATGGGTAGCAACACTTACAGTCGATGATATAGACAAAATTTTGAGCAAGAGGGGCGAATCTCGATCAGTAATAGAACTTATTTCAGAGGAATTTGATAATGGTGAAGAAATTGAGATTAATGAAAGTCAGAAAATATATATCGTAGCCTCAGCTATTGACTCCATCACGGAGAGAATTTGCAAATATTTAGCTAGCAGTGGTATTCAAATCAATGTGACTACATTCAACTACTATAAAGATGGAGAAAGTGAGTTCATTGCTAGAAATGTACTTGTCTCAGAAATGGACTCACCAAAAGATACAGTCAAGAAAAGAAATGGTCGGTTCATTACAAAGCTATTCAGCGAAGGAAAGCTGGAGGTCGGGCAGAATGTAAAATATATACCAGCTTCTAAAAAAGGGGTCGAAGTTATTGCTACAATATTTAGAGTCGGAAGCAAGTGTCTAAAACTTACCGGATCTGAAGAAAAATACTCATTCAGCGGTCTGAGAGCAATGGTAATTAAGGAAAATGACTTAGATTTGAATCCTAATTTTCCGTATGCACAATGGAGTGAATGGGAGTTGGTAGAGCAGAATGCCAAGCTATCAGAATTATAGTCATGACAAAAATCAATAGGTTCAGCTAGCTTGATCGGGTGTTTGGACTCAGTGTAAAAACTGTTGCTTCTATGATTCACATTTATAAATTCAATGACTACTTTTGGCACAAAGCTGTCAAACTAGCTCTAGTTTATTGAGCAAATATGTTGTCAGCTCAAATCTGAGCTACCATCTAACAGGCATGTTTTTTTAAGCACTTATTTATTTTAATGATCAAATATTTTGACTGTTTTTAGATGCTCAGTTGTTTATACCCGTGTTCCTTCAAATTACCTATTTATATCACAGCTACTCGCCTCATTATTTGCGTTATCATATTCAGTAATAGAACGACTATTACATAGAGTTGATGCTTTGCTAATGTAACGCTTAGCAGCACTAAAAATACGCACTTTAAAAGATCACGGGTATAAACTATTACAAAGCTAAAAGAGAGATAATATGGCACGAACAACAGAATATGATCTTTGCATTATCGGCGGTGGGGCGGCTGGCTTAGTCTCGGCGGCTGGTGCTGCGGCATTAGGCGCGAAGGTGATACTGATTGAGCGTGATAAGTTGGGCGGGGATTGTCTTTATACCGGTTGTGTTCCGAGTAAGGCTTTGATTCATTCGGCTCAGGTCGCCTATGGTGTGACGCAAGCATCGCGTGCTGGCTTATCAGCGAACCTTGAGCCTGTTGACCAAACGAAGGTGATGGCACGTGTTGCTCAGGCTATTCAACAGATTGAACCTAATGATAGTCTTGAGCGGTTTCGTGACTTGGGCGTTGAAGTGTTGTTGGTTCAAGCGCAATTTATTGATGACAATACCTTAACCGCAGGTGATAGAACGATTACCGCACGTCACTTTGTGATAGCAACAGGAACACGGCCAGCGGTGCCAGATATTCCGGGACTAGATAGTGTTGATTTTCTGACCAATGAAACTATTTTTAATGTCACTGAGCCGATTAAACATTTAATTATTATTGGCAGTGGCCCGATTGCCTGTGAAATGGCACAAAGTTTTGTTCGCCTAGGATCGAAGGTTTCGATAATCAGTCATTCTGAATTATTATCGCGTGAAGATAGTGACATGTCGGCAGTGGTGAAAGCACAGTTTGAAGCAGAGAACATTGATTTACATTTAGGCGTTGACGTTGAATTAGTGTTCAAGACAGAGTCGGGTTTGGCGGTGCAATTTGATAACGGAGAACACCAGATGATCGACGGTAGTCATTTATTGATGGCGACCGGCCGTTTAGCCAATATTGAGAATCTTGGTCTTGAGCAAGCGGGGGTTGATGTTGCGTCGGGGCATTTGAACCTCGATAAGCGATTGCGAACGACCAATAAAAATATTTTTGCCTGTGGCGATGTGGCGGGGCCTTATCTCTTTACTCATATGGCCGAACATCAAGCGGGTATTGTTTTACGAAATACTTTATTTCGATTGCCGTTTAAAACACAAACGACGGGTATTCCTTGGTGTACGTTTACATCGCCAGAATTGGCGCGTGTTGGTGTGTCGGAACAGGAGGCGAGAGAACAGTGCATTACACATGTCGTGTATTGTTTTCCTTTTGCTGAGATTGATCGGGCGATTACCGATGATGATACGGCGGGGATGGCTAAAATCATTACGACCCCTCGCGGTAAAATATTAGGGGCCTGTATTGTTGGGCCACATGCCGGGGAATTGATTGCTGAATATAGTTTGGCAATGTCGACAGGGTTGTCAGTCTCTGCTTTAAGTAAGACGATTCACCTCTACCCCAGCTTGGCTCAGATAAACCGCCGAGTAGCGGATATTAGACTGAAAGCTTCTTTGACGCCATTTAAATTAAAGGTATTAAAGAAGTTATTTGGTTTGAGAGGTGGGGAATAATATGCCGATGAAATGGCTATTGTCAGTCATTTTTATTGGCTTAATAGCGAGCTTCTTTATTTTTGGTGGGCCGGAGTATTTCACCTTAGCCGGCTTTCAAAATTATAAGACATCGATGTTGAGTTATGTTGACCAACATTTTGTGGCATCTGTTTTCATTGCTCTGGCGATTTATATTGCTGCGGTGGCGCTGAGTTTGCCGGGGGCGGCTTTTTTGTCCTTGTTAATGGGATTCGTGTTTGGCCGTTGGCTAGGTTGGTCACTGTTAGTGATCGCGGCGACGATAGGGGCTGTGTTGGTGTTTTGGCTTGCCCGTTATTTGTTTTATGATTGGGCGAAGGCGAAACTGCAAGGTGTTACGGCGGCGCAAAAAATCATCGATAGCTTTGAGCGACACGCGTTACATTATTTATTGTTTTTACGTTTGGTGCCGTTGTTTCCCTTTTGGTTGGTGAATTTAACGATGGCGATGACGACAATCAAAACATGGCAATATGCCATTGGGACTTTTTTAGGTATTCTGCCGGGCAGTTTTGTGTTTGCTAACTTAGGCCAATCTTTAGCGACGATTGAGCGGCTTGATCAGGTTTTTTCTAGTGAACTATTATTGGCTTTTGGCCTATTGGGACTGTTAATGTTGGTGCCCGTTTTTATGAGCAAGACCAAACAGTCATTTGAGGATAAGTAATTAAGTCATGCTAGACTCTGCACCCTTACTGCAAAAGAGTGGTTTTCCTGCGATTAGCAGAGGGAAGTTACAGATGGTACAAGTGAATTTGGGCTATCTGTGCAATCTGAGCTGTGTGCATTGTCATGTCAATGCTGGGCCCAAACGGACGGAGTTGATGTCTAAAGCAACGATTGACCAAGTGTTGGCTTATACAGTAGCTTCTGGTGCCACCACCTTAGACTTGACGGGCGGGGCACCAGAAATGAATCCGCATTTTTATTATTGTGTTGGTGAAGCACGTAAGTTAGGTCTTAAGGTCATTGATCGTTGTAATCTGGTGATATTACAAGAGCCGAGCTATGACGGCTTGGCGACTTTTTTAGCTGAGCACCAAGTGACGGTTGTGGCCTCCTTACCTTGTTATATTGAAGATAATGTCGATAAGCAACGCGGTAATGGGGTATTTCAACAAAGCTTGGCCGGATTAAAGCAGTTGAATGATTTGGGCTATGGGCATGAACAAGGTGATTTGGTTCTCGATTTGGTGTTTAACCCTCAGGGCATCAATCTTCCTCCTGAGCAACAAGCCCTTGAGTTGAGCTACAAAACACATTTATCAACAGAATTTGACGTGGTGTTTAATCAGCTTTATACCATTGCCAATATGCCAATACAGCGCTTTGGTAGTACCTTAATGAGTCAAGGGCTATTCGAGGAGTATATGGATTTATTAGTGTCGAGTTATAACGCGAGTACAATAGATGATGTTATGTGCCGCGAAATCATCAGTGTTGATTGGCAGGGTTATGTTTATGATTGTGACTTTAATCAAATGCTTGATTTGCCGTTGGCGGATCAAGGCGTCGTGCATATTAGTAAATTGACAGATAAGACGCTTGAAGGCCAAACCATTGCGACACGTCAGCACTGTTATGGTTGTACTGCTGGTCAAGGGAGTAGTTGTGGCGGCGCGTTGACGTAAGACTTTTTGATTTAGGAATAAGTGATGGCTTTTGAACATAGTGTATTAGATCGGTATTCAGAAGGTGCAGCGTCGCGTCAGGCTGATTTGTGTTGTCCGGTTGATTATGATGCGTCGTTATTAGCATTATTACCGCAAGAAATTATTGAAAAAGATTATGGCTGTGGCGATCCTTCTCGCTATGTCCGAGGCGGTGATGTGGTACTCGATTTAGGGTCTGGCTCGGGAAAAATTTGTTATATGGCGGCACAGTTAGTCGGCGAACATGGCCGCGTGATTGGCGTCGATATAAATGATGATATGTTGGCGTTAGCACGCAAATATCAACCTGAAATGGCTGAAAAATTAGGCAGTGATCGGGTTGAGTTTGTGAAAGGCTTAATTGAAGATTTAGCCGTGGATTTAGCGGCTGTTGATGAGCAACTTGCAGTCACACCGGTGTCAGATTCTGAGGCGTTATTACGTCTACAGACATGGCAACAAACGCAGACGATGAATGCCCCATTGATTAAAGATGATTCAGTTGATTTAGTGGTGTCTAATTGTGTACTGAATTTAGTGAAAGACAGCGATAAAACAAAGATGGTTGATGAGATCTTTCGGGTGACAAAGCCCGGTGGCCGCGTGGCGATCTCAGATATTATCAGTGATGAATGTGTACCAGACCATTTGAAAGCCGATTCGACATTATGGAGTGGCTGTATTTCTGGTGCTTTACAAGAACAAGCAATGTTAGATGCTTTTGTTGGAGCTGGTTTTGTTGCCGTTATTTATGATAAATGGGAAGCTGAGCCTTGGCAGGTTGTTGAAGGCATTGAATTTCGTTCCGTGACGATTACAGCGATAAAACCGATGGCAGATCCTTGTTTAGATGTGGGTCATGCTGTGATTTATCGTGGGCCTTATTCCGAGGTGTATGACGATGAAGGACATGTTTATCCACGTGGCCATCGTATCGCGACCTGTGAACGGAGTTATGATTTATTAACCAATGGGGTTTATAAAGATGACTTTATTGGCATTGCGCCAGCGGCATTAAAACCTGCGGTTAACTGGTGTGCACCTGCCGGTACATTACGGCTTGCTTCGGAAAGCAAAGGCGCAATACATGAGGGTGGTAGCGCTTCTGATGGGGCGTGTTGTTGAGAGCGGCTCATGTTGGTTAGTATTATTATTCCATGTTTAAATGAGGCCAAAGGCATTCGTTTTTTCTTGTCTCGTTTGCAAGCCTTGCGTTCTCAATGTGAGTTAGTATTAGTTGATGGTGGCAGTGATGATGACACTGTGGCCATTGCTGGCCCCTATATCGATCGTTTGGTGGTGTCTGAAGCTGGTCGAGCCACACAAATGAATGCGGGCGCTGATGTTGCTCAGTTTGATATTTTATTGTTTTTACATGCTGATACCTTTTTACCTGATGATGCGTTAATACAAATTGGTATCGCTATTGATAGCGACTATCAATGGGGGCGGTTTGATGTGCGTTTAATGGGCAATCACTGTTTGTTACCTTTAATCGCAAGATTGATGAATTGTCGCTCGGCTTTGACCCATATTGTGACGGGAGATCAGGCGATATTTGTTGAAAAGACTCTGTTTCTTAAGGCAGGTCGGTATCCTAAGATCGCTTTGATGGAAGATATTGCTCTGTCTAAAGCATTGAAAGCAATGGGGCCGCCGTATCGTATTCAAAGCAGGGTAGAAACATCGGGCAGGCGCTGGGTTCAGTTTGGTATTTTTAAAACGGTGTTCTTAATGTGGTGGTGCCGTTTTCAATATTTTCTGGGCGTTGCTCCTGGATATTTACAGCAGCTTTATCGGCGAGGTCAGTTTTGGAGTCGGTAATACGATTAGGCCTATTTGTGGCTATGTTGATCCTGATGATAGTTTGGGAAAGGTATGCACCTCGACGACCGCTTCGTTATTCACGTTGGCAACGCTGGCCGATTAATATTGGTTTGTCGGTCATAACGACATTGCTGTTGCGATTTAGTATTGGTGGCATTGCTTATTTTTCAGCCATATTAGCAGCAGAAATGCAGTTCGGTTTACTGAATGTAATCAACCTGCCCGTGTGGTTATCGGTGTTATTGGCTTTGGTTTTATTTGATTTAGCTGTCTATGGTCAGCATCTGTTATTGCATCGTTGGCCATTGTTATGGCGTTTGCACAAAATTCACCATACCGATTTGGATTTTGATGTGACAACGGCGGTTCGTTTTCATCCCGTAGAAATTATATTGTCTTTAATTTATAAGGTGATCATCGTCAGTTTATTGGGTGCGCCGGTATTGGCCGTGTTGATTTTTGAACTGATATTAAGTACCAGTGCTTTATTCAATCACAGTAATATTGCGATCCCTGTCGGATGGGATCATCGCTTACGCTGGCTATTTGTCACACCTGATATGCATCGCATTCATCACTCAACTGAGCAGCGTGAGACGGATAGTAATTTTGGGTTTTCGATTAGTGTATGGGATCGTTTATTCGGTACTTATACTGTAGAGCCAGCATTAGGACATAACAAGATGGAGATTGGTTTATCTCAGTATCGTTATACGTCTGCGGTAACGTTAAAAAAATTGTTGTTAATGCCCTTTAAATCACGAGTATGACTTACCGCTATCCTGATGCGTGTATTGTGGTGTTTTGCAAGGCGCCGATTGTCGGACACGTTAAAACGCGGTTAATGCCTGAGCTGAGTGCATCACAAGCGGCTCAAGCGCATATCAAGCTCACTGAACGTTTATTAAAGTGGCTCTCAGGTTCAACACTGTGTCCTGTTCATTTATGGTGTAGCCCTGATACAAGTCATGATTTTTTTGGGCACTGTGCCATTGAGTATGGCGTGCCTTTATTCGAACAATGTGAAGGTGATTTAGGCGTTAAGATGGATCATGCCATTCGAACTAGCTTGATTAGGTTTGATCAGGTATTAGTTGTCGGTTGCGATTGTCCTTCTTTATCTGAATCTGATTTGATTCAGACTTTATCAGATTTGAACTCCGATCAAGATGCCGTTCTCGCGCCGGCGGAAGATGGTGGTTATGTGATGATCGGCTGTAAAGCACCTCAAACAACCTTGTTTACTGATATGGCTTGGAGCACAAATCAGGTTTTTCAATCAACGGTCGATAGGATAAACCGGATGGGATTGTCTTTTTCTATTACACCAATGCAATGGGATGTTGATCGGATTGAAGATTGGCAGCGTTTTTGTCAGATGAAATAACGTAGAATAGCTGCGGGAAATGAAGAGACTGTAATGAGATTATGATTGAACTTGATGGTGAAGAAGAATTTGATGACGAGAAAAGTAAATCTCAAGTCAAGCGTGAATTACGTGAGTTAAAAATGTTAGGTCAAGCTCTGATTACTTTACCTTTGAAAGATATAGAGAAGCTTGATTTACCCGAGCGCGTCTATGACTCGGTTGTGAAGGCACAGTCTATGAGTCACGGTGCTTTAAAACGTGAAGTTGGCTTTATTGGCCGTTTAATTGCCGATGAAGATCATGCTGAGATTACCGCTAATGTGGCGAAACTTAAGCAAGTCCATCATGGTGAAGTAAAGCAATTTCATCAGTTAGAGCAATGGCGCGATGATTTATTAGCGGGCGATGGCGAGATCATGACGTTACTACATCAGCAGCTTGATGATTTCGATGGTCAATATGTACGCCAGTTAGTGAGAAATGCGGCTAAGGAAGCAAGCCAGAATAAAAGTCCGAAGTCTTCGCGTCTGCTATTTAAATATTTGCAACAATGCCAAAGTGAATAAGGTCATTATTTAGCGTTTAGGTAAGATAATAATAAAACAAGCGCCGCCTAGTTGGCTCCGACCTAAGCTGATATTACCTTGGTAAGCATCAACAATATCGTTGGCGATCGCGAGTCCTAAACCTTGTTCTTCTGTCGTGGCACTACAAGGAACGGTGCGATAGCGAGTAAGTAGTGAGAGTCGCCAGTAGGTGTTGGTGATTACAGCATCTTTCGTAAGCCGAGGAAAATGGTCAGAATGATACTGATGGAGAGTAACAGTCGTTTCCTGAGAGAGTGGTTTCACAGTGTCACGATAAGTTGAGTCTGTAGCCTCGACCTAGAAGCGTTTCGATTGGGTTCAATTGCTTATCAGGATCTAATTTTTCTCTTAGGCGTTTTACAAAGACTTCAATAACGTTGCTGTCGCGGTCATGATCTTGTTTGTAGATATGATCCGTGAGTTTGATTTTAGAAATAACTTCACCGGCATGGAGCATAAGGAAGTGCAGTGGCCGGTATTCGTAGGCTGTGAGGTCGACCTCAATATTGTGGTTGGTCACGGTGACTTAGAGTGAGTGTACCGCAGGATAGAATTGGGTTTGACCAACCAGAGGCACGACGACTAGTACATGAGTACGAGCCGAGAGCTCTTAAAAATGAAAAGGTCTGACTAAATAGTCATCAGCACCAGCATCAAGATCTTCTAGCTTATCCTGCCAGCGTCCACGTGGAGTTAAGATCAGAATAGTAAGGAAGGCAATATCATTAGCACGAAGTTGCTTAATAACATAAATGCCGCAGACCTAAATCAATCATAGCGACATCATAAGGCTATTCAAGCCCTAATTAGCTCCCCTTTTTACCATCAGCCGCTGTATCAACTGTTAAGTTTTACTTTTGTAATGATAATTTTGTTTTTCACGCAGCTGCGCTTCAACTTCAATAAATAAAATACGCATGATGTTATTTTATTTAATTCACGTCCAGTTTCGGCACCAAATTGATAGACTTTGATTTTACCGTCGTAGCGAAGGACTTTCACTTTAAAAAGTTGTTTGCCACCATCTTGTTTTGAGTCAACCGATAATACCTTACCACCCGACCTAGTCTTGGCATGATCAGCAGCTGAGTCTTTCGTTAATGGCAGTGAAACGCCAGACAGGACATCACCGGCATAGGTTATACCGCCTATGACTAAGCCAAGACTGAAGAGAACAGATCGGAGTGGACTCATTGTTATTTGCTAAGTTGAGGACTAACAGTGCCGATAGCACCATCCGCTCTGGCCTTTAGGTAACTATAAATATTATCGACATTAGCAATGACAGTTCCGTTATGCTTCCACGCCGGCATGCGGCCACTTTTTGTTACTTTTCTAGCAGTACTAACTTGGCCGGATTTCACAGTCCCAGTAAATTCTTGATGAGAAAGTGTGGTTAAGCTTTCAGCGAGATTAGGTGCCTTTGGGCTCCCTTGGCCAAAAGTACCATGGCATCGTGCACACCATTGTCGATACACTGTATAGCCTTGATAGCTGTTTGAGTCTAATGCTATATCATCAGTCACAGTATAGGGCGCCTCAGCGTAACTAGGCATAGCAATAGCTAGAAAAGCGGCTAGGCTGATGGCTATAAGGTGCGACATTTTTTTCTGGCTGTACATTATTTATGCTCCGTGGGCGAATATGAATATATAGTGTAATTAGAAACTACTCACTTTGTTTCGGCAAGTCAATAACCATAAAAGTTTCAGCTATTATGTATTAGGTCTGATTAAAAATAGGCCTTATCTTCTCTATGTCTCGACAAGGGAATGGCATTTTTGGGATGGTAATTCAAAACAGTTTGATACTGTGTACCTCGATAATGATATGAAACGAGGTAGTGTTTGACCAGCTTGTTTAGCGGACAGTTTTGTACGATAGTATCGCCATTTTGACGATGATGATAGGCGGCATCTCTTAAGGCTTTGCCTGTATTGTTCATCATCATTTTGCCTTTGCCAAACCGATTTCCGTCAACCTGGCCGATAACTGCGGCACCTGCCACAGTTATTGCATACTTATCTATTTTTGGCTGTACCTGTGGCTTGTTATTCTCAATGCACTGTTGATAAGAAATACCGTTGATAGGCTTGATATCAAGGACATGTAATATTTCTTCAGGCACTGTGCCGTTAATACTTAGGTATAGATAGCCTGTTGTCGAAGCAATAAGAAATAGGCTTATTAGGATGCGATTGAAATGGTTAAGGCGCATTATTTATTCCTGATCTTTGATATTGTTATTGAGTTTATTTCAATAAAGCTGAATCAATCCTGAATAAGTTGCTGTTTTTGCGCTGGTGATTCTATGTAAACATCAAGATTCAGGCATAAGACGTTTGGAATATTATGGACGTTAGGTCTCTATAAATGCTTAGCTAATGACATTGTGTCCACTGTTTTTCAAGACGTTTAGCTGAAATCGGGTAGGCGGTTTTTATCCCTTGTGCGAATAATGAGATTCTAAATTCTTCTATCATCCAGCGATATTGGGTGAGTGCCGCTGTCGTGTCTTTGTCGATATTGCTCAAATAACGTTGCCAATGTCGTTGGATCTCGGTCATCCATTGTTTGTCACGCATGGGATCGCTGTTCAATTTATCTAAACGTTGGCCTATTGCTTGAAAATAAAAGGGTAAACGCCTTAGGGTTTCCTCAGGCGTATGGTGGGCAAAGCCTTGATAGATGAGATAGTTCAATTGTAACTTAATATCTTTAACCGCATTAATGGCGGTTAACGCGTGTTTCCCCGATAGACGTTTGGCGACAGCATGGTATTCGGCTAGAGGTTTAGCCAACAATTGTGCAAGTTTATTGGCTGTTTCAGTGAGCTCTGAGCGCTTTAGCGCAAGCCGTTGCTCAAACTCCGTTTGATTTGTAATCGGGGCTTGGCCTGAGATGAAACACTGATCAACGGCCAAATTAATAAGATCTGTTTTTAACTGTTCGCAAGGTGTTTTGGCAGAAACAACTGTTAGGTCAGTTTGTTTAAATGGCGTTTCAGGCACACTGACATAGTGCAAACACATTTGCTGAATATTCGGTAAGTGTGTATTAAGATATTTGATGCTATCAGCTTGGGCTAGCATGAATAATCTTCTTAAACCGAAATGGGTTTGATGCTTGGCTTTCTTGGCAGTATCTAATAAAGTTAAATCGACATGAGTCCCTTGATCGATTAACGCAGGATAAGCCGTAATTTCTAATTGATTTTGTTCTAATGTTATTTGTTCTGCTAGCTCACCAAATGACCAGCTTATTAACCCTTGTTGTTCATATTCACTGTCTGGAATGGCCTGAAAACTGGCTGCTGCTTGTTGTTCCCATTGTTGCTTTAACGCTGATAAATCTCGGCTTTCACCAAGTAACTTTCCAGATTCATCAACCAGCTTGAAATTCATTTTCAAGTGGTTAGGCAATTCTGCGATTTGCCAGTCAGATTGTGGGATTTCTAATCCTGACAGCCGTAATAATTGTTTTGAGAGCAATATTAATAAGTCACCCTCATCAGGTGACATCGCTTTTAGGCAGTTATCGGCATACTGTGGCACGGGAATAAAATGGCGACGTTGTGACTTTGGTAAGCTTTTAATTAAGAAGATAACTTTTTCTCTTAACAAACCAGGGACTAACCATTGGTAGCGCTCAGGACTAGTTTGATTCAGTAATGAAATCGGAATCGTTTGGGTAATGCCATCTTGCTGTTGTCCGGGTTCGAAATGGTATTCCAGATCAAGCGGTACACGATTGACTAACATTTGATCTGGGAAGCTGTCAGCCGTGATATGTTCAGCTTGATGTTGCATTAAGACATCGCGACTTAAGAATAGATGTTCTGGCTCTGTTTTTTCAATCTGTTTCCGCCATTTCTCAAAGCCAGCACCATTGACGATATGATTGGGAATTTTATGTTTATAGAAGTCAAATAAGACATCGTCATCAACCAGCACATCACGACGACGGGACTTTTGTTCGAGAAGTTCTATGCTTTGTATGAGTTCAAGATTATGCTTGAAAAAAGCGGCATGACAGTGCCAATCACCTTGTACTAGTGCATCTCTAATGAAAATTTCATGTGACATCACGGGATCAATTGAACCAAAGTGTCGACGGCGGCGCGCGACAATAGGGAGGCCATAGAGTGAAACTTGTTCAAAAGCAATTACTTGAGCGGGTTTCTTTTCCCAGTGTGGGTCGGTATATTGCTTTCGGACCAAGTCACCAGCAATCTCTTCAATCCATTCTGGTTCAATCTTGGCGGCGACTCGGGCATAGAGGCGACCGGTTTCTACCAGTTCAGCGGCCATTATCCATTTGGGACCTTTTTTATGAAGTGCTGAACCGGGAAAGAGATGACATTTTAAATTTCGGGCACCGGTATATTCTGTTTTATCAGTTTTTGCTGCAATATTACTGAGTAAGCCCGATAGTAAAGCTTGGTGTATAGCAGGGTAGTCAGCGACTTGTGAATTAGGTTTAAAGCCCATTTGATTCATCTGGATATGCAGCTGTTGGTGGATGTCATGCCACTCTCTTAAACGGATGAAGGATAGGAAGTTCTCTTTACAATATTTACGGAGTTTATTTTGACTTAGGTGCTTTTTCTTGTCGTGATAAAACGCCCAGAGTTTTAAGTAGGCCAAAAAGTCTGATCGGTCATCTTTAAATTGACTATGTGCATGATCAGCAGCTTGTTGTTTATCCATCGGCCGCTCGCGCGGATCTTGGATGCTCAAGGCACTGGCAATAATCAATACTTCCGTTAGGCAGCCCAGTTTATCGGCGGCTAGAATCATTCGCGCGATTCTTGGGTCGATCGGTAGTTTCGCTAATTGTTGCCCGAGTGATGTTAAGCGTTGCTGGTTGGTAACGGCACCAAGCTCTTCAAGTAAACGGAAACCGTCGTTGATGACTTTTTGAGGAGGCGGGTTGATGAAGGGGAATTGTGCCGGCTCACCTAATCTAAGCGAGGCCATTTGTAAAATAACCGAGGCTAAGTTGGTTCTGAGTATTTCTGGATCAGTAAAGTCAGGGCGGCTATTAAAGTCATCTTCATCATAAAGTCGAATAGCGACACCTGCCGCGACACGACCACAACGCCCTGACCGTTGATTGGCACTAGACTGTGATATTTTTTCGATGGGTAGCCGTTGGACTTTATTACGTACACTATAACGGCTTATCCGAGCGTAACCGGGGTCGATAACATAGCGAATGCCCGGTACAGTCAATGATGTTTCAGCGACATTGGTAGAGAGGATGATACGTCGGTGACCACCCGTTTTAAAAACACGGTTTTGTTCGGACGCTGATTGTCTGGCAAAAAGCGGTAACACGTCTGTTTGGGCAGGATGATGTTTTCTTAGCGCTTCGGAGACCTCTTTGATATCGCGCTCACCGGATAAAAAAACCAGAATGTCACCTTGACCTTCTTGGCACAATTCCTCCGTAGCTTCGATAATACCTCTAACCATGTCGTAATCGCGCTGCTCTTCATCATTTTCCATCGGCGGGCGATAACGAATTTCGACGGGATAGGTTCTGCCAGTCACTTCAATCACGGGTGCTTTGTCGAAATGTTGTGAAAATCGCTCGGTATCAATGGTGGCCGACGTGATGATCAATTTAAGATCAGGTCGCTTAGGTAATAACTGTCTGAGATAGCCGAGTAAGAAATCGATGTTTAAACTGCGTTCATGGGCTTCATCGATGATGATAGTGTCGTATTGATTTAAAAACTTATCATTTTGGGTTTCGGCCAATAAAATGCCGTCGGTCATCAATTTGATATAACTTTTATCGGCTTTGACTTGATCATGAAAACGGACTTTGTAACCGACAATATCACCGAGCTGACTTTTTAATTCTTCAGCCAGTCGTGTTGCAACGGTTCGGGCGGCAATACGACGCGGTTGAGTATGCCCAATGAGTCCTTGGACACCACGACCAAGTTCTAAGCAAATTTTAGGGATTTGTGTCGTTTTACCTGATCCGGTTTCACCGCTAAGAATAATAACCTGGTTATTTTGAATGGCTTCGGCGATTTCTGCTCGTCGCTCAGTAACAGGTAGTTCTTGATTGAACTCTGGTTTAGGGTGTTGCTGTTGGCGAAATTCACGCCGCTCTATGGATGCGGCGAGTTTGCTTTCGAATTGGACGAGTTGACTCGAACCTAGCCCAAGATCTTGTTGTTGTCGCAAGCTCGTTAATCTACGGCGTAACGGGTGTTGGTCAATGAGCATGGCATTACTGATCGACTGTTGTAACTGATTAAGCTTATTTTTCACGGTGATGTTGAGTGGATATAAAAAGAGAAAACGTTAAGTTAACCGTATTCTAAATACATTTTTAGGAATGACGTGGGATAAGGCTTGTGTCTCAGGCATTGAAAGTCGGTGTTAGCAATTTCTATTATTGACCGTGCCATCAGGCATGGTGGTATTGCAAAATACGGTTCCACTCTGATGCGAACCCATTATGTTGGCACCGGTTAAATCGGCATTAGTGAAATTGCTGAAAATCATTTGGACGTTTTGTAAGTCTGCATGGCGCAAATTGACATTTTGTAATTGTGCGTAATCCAAAATAGAACCAGAAAGAACCGCTTTTTCTAAGTTAGCATTGTGTAATTTGGCATGGGCAAACCAGGTGTTTTTTAACGTTGATTGATTAAAATTAGCACTATTCAAGTTGGCACTGCTGAAATCAGCGCGACTTAAATTATGGCTACTTAAATCAGCACTATTGAGGTCACAACGGTTACATTGGTGCGTGTTTATTAATTTATCTAAATCTGTTTGTTCATAAGCCATGGCACTGCTTGTTACGATGGAACCAGCCAAAAGTAGCACTAACTTCATTTTTCTCTCCGGAATGATAATTTAGGTATCAAGCAATTCATCACTATTGACGGCGTTGTCACTAGCTTAGTTCCCAGTCTCGGCGATTTGTTATTCTAAAAGAATGCTTAACAAGGGAGTTGGATAGTGGATTCTTTTGCTGGCCGATAAAAGGCAGCAATATGGCCAGTCGACATGATGAGATCCGCTTTATGACGATCAGCAATGGTGTTTAAAATGACTAGGCGTTGCGCTTTTTCTGCGCCACTGACTTTGACTTTGATCAATTCATGACGGCTTAAGGCATTGTCTATTTCGGCTTGTACTGTTTCTGTTAAACCCTTGTTACCCAACATTACAACGGGTTTTAAGGGGTGTGCTAGACCGCGTAAATAGCGCTTTTGCTTATCGTTAACTGCCATGGAATAGCTTACCTGTATTAAAATAGGTCGATTATACAGGATGCAACTATGACCCCACATAAGTTTACGATTACTGCCGCTCGAGGGATGTTGCCATTACTGGCAAAAGAACTGACTGCGATGGGTATTTCCGACACCAAAGAAGAGCAGGGAAATATTCGTTTTACCGGCAGTTTAGAACAAGCTTATCGTGTTTGTTTGTGGTCGCGGGTTGCTATCCGTGTCCTGATGCCGATTGCCCAATTTTCAGCGAAGACGACGGATGAACTCTATGCGGGTATTCATGACTTACCATGGGAAGATCACATTGATGGGGAAGGGAGTACTTTAGCCGTTGATTTTAATAGCTTCCGTTCTAAGATCCATCACACGCAATATGGTTCTCAGCGGGTCAAAGATGGCATAGTTGACCGCTTTCGTGAACAAACGGGCGAGCGACCCTCTGTTGATCTACATCAACCTGATTTAAGAATCAATGTCTATCTCAAACATAACCAAGCGACAGTCAGTATCGATTTGTCGGGTGAAAGTCTTCATAAACGCGGTTACCGTGTTACCACGACGGCCGCGCCGTTAAAGGAACATTTGGCGGCGGCAATTCTACTGACGGCGGATTGGACTAATTTAGCTAAACAAGGTTGGAGTTTGATTGATCCGATGTGTGGCTCAGGTACGTTTTTGATTGAGGCTGCCACCATGGCTGCGGATATTGCACCCGGATTACAACGAGATTATTTCGGTTTTTTATACTGGAAACAACACGATAAAACAGCTTGGAAACAATTAAAGGCAGAAGCAGAACGACGGCGCCAGAGTGGCTTGTCGCGTCTACCTTTTATCATGGGTGGTGATGCGGATGCCTCAGCGGTTAAAGTCGCTAAAGAGAATATTGCTGAAGCTGGGCTCGCTGACCGAATTCAAGTTGAACAACGTGATTTACTGGATTGGCCTGCGCAATTAAAACAATTATCACATCAAGGTTTGATGGTCTGTAATCCACCGTATGGGTCACGTATTGGTCAAGTCAGTGAGTTGCATTACCTCTATGAAAGTCTTGGCAATATTATCAGTGATAGCTTGCCGGGCTGGCGAACGACCTTGATTACAGATAATGCTGATTTAGCTAAATTTACTGGTTTATCGGAATTTGAGCGTTTTCCTTTTGATAATGGGCCCATTGCTTGCCAGGTGATTCATTATCGTACGGTGAGGGCAGTGTCTTCCAAAGCCAAAATGACTGCATCTGTTGAAAGCGAGTCGCCTCCTCAAATACCGATGACTATCGATTCAGATTATATTGTGTCAGAACATGGTGAAATGTTTGCGAACCGTTTTAAAAAAAATCTGAAGCACATGGCAAAGTGGGCAAAGAAAAAGGGCATTGATTGTTATCGTGTCTACGATGCTGATCTGCCTGACTATGCCGTGGCAGTTGATTTATATGGCGATGCTGTTCATGTGCAGGAATACGCACCACCGAAACAGATTGACCCTGAAAAAGCAATACAACGTTTAAAAGATGTCATGCACTTACTGCCACTGATACTTGGTATTTCAGCTGCAAAGGTTGTGCTCAAGTTGCGTCAAAAACAACGCGGCCATCAGCAATATGAAGCACAAGGTGCTCAAAAACAGCGTTTTAAAGTGACAGAAGCAGGATTGCAATTTTGGGTTAATTTGACTGATTATTTGGATACGGGCTTATTTATCGACCACCGGATCACACGCCAGAAAGTGGCAAGCTTAGCCTCAGGTCGTGATTTCTTAAACTTGTTTGCTTATACCGGTTCAGCGAGTGTTTATGCTGCGATGGGACAAGCCAAATCAACGACAACTTTGGATATGTCGAAGACCTATTTAAGTTGGGCAGAAGACAATATGGCGCTCAATAGATTTAAAGGTGATGGACACCGATATATTCGAGCCAACTGTCTGGAGTGGCTACAATCAGCCCGACAAGAAACGCAACGTTATGGCTTGATATTTTTAGATCCGCCGACGTTTTCTAATTCAAGTCGTATGGAAGGTGTATTCGATATTCAGCGTGACCATGTGGCGTTGATTAAAATGGCAACCAGCTTATTGACGCCTGAAGGGCAGTTGATTTTTTCAACCAATCGCCGTGACTTTAAATTAGATGCTTCTGCTCTATCTGACTTAGAGATTGAAGATATTAGTCATGAAACACTACCCTTAGATTTCAAACGTAATGCAAAAATCCATGCTTGTTGGCTGATTAATAAAGTTTAAACCTTTATGGCTTTGGTTAACTGGCCGGTCTTTAGTACGTTTTGGCCATCCGTTCTAATAATGTTGACTGCGTACAAATAACATCAGTATTGTCATCTCGTTCTACACGTCGATAACGACCATCTGCTGCTAAATCCCATGCTTGGACATTGTCGGCTAAGTAAATGTTCAAATCATCGATGATTTGTAGGCGAAGTTGTTTTGACTGGATTGGAAAACAGGCTTCGACGCGACGTAATAAATTACGTTTCATCAGATCAGCACTGGCTGCCCACACTTCTGGATCACCATCATTTTCGAAATAGAATATGCGGGTGTGCTCAAGAAAGCGTCCGACAATACTGCGTACTTGGATATTATCTGATAAGCCTTCGATGCCGGGTTTGAGGCAACAGATGCCTCGAATTATCAAGTCGATTTTAACGCCAGCCATTGAGGATCGGTAAAACGCGCTAATCATTGTAGGTTCAACGAGCGAATTGACTTTGATAATAATGCGAGCAGGCTTACCCGCTTGTACATTACTAATTTCTCTATCAATACGACTTAATAAGCCGTCCATGAGT
Organism: Bathochordaeus stygius; assembly: GCA_004367955.1. NCBI lineage: Eukaryota > Metazoa > Chordata > Appendicularia > Copelata > Oikopleuridae > Bathochordaeus > Bathochordaeus stygius. Next base: position 6,590 of record SCLE01426994.1, on the reverse strand, counting down.
GTAAAAGGGGCATGTAATAATTTATTGGTTTTGGGTACTTTCCCTAAGCTGGTTAGCTGAACAAAGAGGTGGCTTACATCCTCAGTGATTTGCTTATCAGATGTGAGGAAGCCATAGTCAGTATAGAGCCGTGAGGTACTACGATGATAGTTACCTGTTCCGAGATGGGCATATTTCCTGAGTTTATTGTTTTCACGCCGTAAGATGAGCAACATTTTTGCATGGGTTTTATAGCCGACAATCCCGTAAACAACATGCACACCTGCTTGTTGAAGTCGTGACGCTAATGTGACATTTTCTGCTTCATCGAATCGCGCTCGCAGCTCAATGACAACGGTGATTTCTTTGCCGGCTTTTGATGCGACGACTAAAGCATCAACAATGGGAGATTTAGAGCCGGTTCTATACAGCGTTTGTTTGATAGCCAATACCGTGGGATCAGTTGCCGCTTGTTTTAATAAATCAATAACGGGGTTAAAAGAATGATAAGGGTGATGCAATAAGACATCTTGTTTGCGTAATACTGCAAAAAGTTCTGAATTGGCTGACAGTGAACTAGGATAACCTTGAGTAAAAGGCTTGAATTTAAGTTCAGGACGATCAATCAGGCTATACATGGCTTGAATACGGCTTAGGTTGACCGGGCCGTTGACTAAATAAACATTATCTTCTTCCATGCCACATTGAATACGCAGAAAATCAACCATGACTTCTGGACAATTGTGTGCGATTTCAAGACGGACTTCATCACCATAGTTACGGTGAGTTAATTCATCAGCGATGGCGGAGAGTAAATCACTGGTTTCTTCGGTGTCGATGGCCAGGTCACTATTTCGGGTGACACGAAATTGATAACAACCTTTGACTTTCATGCCATAGAATAAGTCTTCTGCAAAGGCATGGATAATGGATGATAAAAAAACAAAACGGTGTGTTTGGGCTTTGTCACCTTCAGGCGGCAGCTCGATGATCCTGGGCAGTGCGCGGGGTGCTTGTAGAATGGCGAAGCCTCGATTACGGCCGAAGGCGTCTTTACCTATCAGAGAAACAATAAAGTTTAAACTTTTATTAAGCAGTCTCGGAAAGGGATGTGCTGAATCAAGCCCCATAGGACTTAGGATCGGCGCGATTTCTTCTAAGAAATAGATCCGAAGCCATTTTGTCTGTTCAGGCGTCCAGTTGGCACGCGATAAAACCTGAATACCTTCTTGTTCTAATTCAGGTAATAAGATATCGTTTAATACTTGATATTGTTCTTCAACAATTTCGTGTGCGCGTGCTTGAATGCGCTTTAAGGCTTCTTGTGGTGTTACTTGATCAGCTTCTATATAAAGGTCACTGATTTCAATTTGTTGAATTAAACCTGCAACACGAACTTCAAAAAATTCGTCTAAGTTAGTACTTGAGATACATAAATAGTTGAGTCGTTCTAGTAGCGGTACTGATGGGTCGAGTGTTTGTTGTAGTACCCGCCAGTTAAATTCAAGCAGACTTAAATCTCGGTTTAAATATAGGTCAGGATTGTTTAGGTCTATTGTCGTACTTTCGGTTGTCATAAGGTTTATTATTCATTAGTTATATAACATTGACGTGACAGCATCATATTAGGGTGTGACTAGCGTATTTTGAGTATAGCGTAATGATTTGATAAAAGTGTAACCCGGTTTGAATTACCAACGATATTTATCAAAGTTTTCTGGGTTTGCCCAATGACGACTATTAAGCCATTCTTTTTTGAATTGGTAATCTTCAATGGCGTAGCTATAAAGTGTGTAACGATCAAACTCTCCGCGCTTTTTCAAACCGAGTGCCAGATAATCAGTTAATTGCCAGTTTGTAGTGACGCGTTGCTGAACAACAATCAGTAAAAGATGCTGAGCATGCTGGTTTCGTAATGTAGCAAGCCACTGTGTGGCATCGACTTTAGATAGGTTTTCAACGGCATCGCTGATGATAGCAATATCTATTGCTGGTAATACAGCTAGCTGAGCCAAAGTGAATGGTGTTGCCAAAGTATGGGATCTGGTATCTTGCACCCTATATAGCGCCTTATTAGCCAGTTCACCGGCTAAAAGAAGATGTTGACCACGATATTGTTGAATAAAGGGTAGAATAATTTTTGATAAATCTGATGAAACTGTCATGACTGAACAGAATAAAACATCTCCTCCTTTCTGGGAACAGAAACGACTCAGTCAAATTAGTCATGACGAATGGGAAAGTTTATGTGATGGCTGTGGCCGTTGCTGTTTACATAAACTAGAAGATGCCGACAGTGGTGACTTGTTTTACACCCGGGCTGCTTGTGAATTGTTAGATATTGCGCAATGCCGCTGTACCGATTATGCCAATCGAGAGCAGCGAATGCCTAACTGTGTTCAGCTCAGTGTAGAACAAGCGCAATATTTTGAATGGCTACCGCCAAGCTGCGCTTACCGTCTCATCGCTGAAGGTGAGCCATTACCAGTATGGCACCCACTAATTTCAGGTGAACCAGATAGTGTCGTCAAAGCAGGTATTTCTGTCTGTGATATTGCAAAACCAGAAGCTGACCTTGGCGATTTAAGAGATGAAATTGTGTTATTGCGTGATGCCCCTGAAGATGCTGTTCGCTAGATTATGAAACCTGAACAAAGCAAAATTTTCACGGCAAGTCTAGAAAAAGCAGCCATTGCCTTATTGCGATTAGAAGTGTTTCGCAAGCCCGATGACCTTGCTCGACGTTTTGGTCTCCCATTGCCTGTACCACGTTATTGGTGGCGAAATACCGATCAAAAAACCATGCCTTTTGATGCCATATCTCCGACGCCTAAAGAAGCAAAAACAATTCGCCGTGCGACGCAAACGTTAGAAGGTTGGGAAAAGGTTAAGCGTTACCGGCCAGGTTGTGGTGCGCCACTCAATAATGGCAAGCGATGCAAAAATTCAGTGGCCATTAGACCACCAGAAGGCTGGAATCGAGGTTGTTTGGCTGACCGGTGCCGTGTGCATGGTGGGTTAGTGCGAACAATTCGACGCAAAAAAACCAATGATATTGATGAATAAAATATCTATTGCCATCATGATTTCGGTATTATTGGCGCTTGTTTAAATGAGAGTAGGGCGGTGACTTTGATGACCGATACAACTTTAAGGGCTTTTAATCAGCGTCTTTGTTCGTTTTTAGATTCCTCGCCGACACCTTTTCACGCTGTTTTATCAATGAAAACCAGACTTGATACTGATGGTTATATTGGCATTAATGAAGGCAGTAGCTGGGCTGGATTAGCACCGGGTCGTTATTATGTCACGCGTAATGAGTCATCTTTAATTGCCTTTGTTTTACCTGACGTTAATTTAAGCAGTGCCGGTTTCAGCATGATGGGTGCACATACCGATAGCCCATGTCTACATGTGAAGCCTCAACCTGAAAAGAGGGTACAAGGACTCTGTCAGCTAGGCGTTGAGGTTTATGGCGGGGCATTACTTAATCCTTGGTTTGATCGAGACTTATCGATGGCGGGTCGGGTGAGCTATATTGATTCTAACGATGTGCTAAAACATGACTTGGTCAATTTTGAGACAGCGGTTGCCATTATTCCTAGTCTAGCGATTCATTTAGATCGCGACGCCAATAAAAACTGCAATGTTAATGCACAGCAACACCTACCGCCGATTTTGATGCAAGGTGATGATGATAAGGTATTTAATTTTAGAACATTGTTAAAACAACAATTACTAAATGAATCATCACAGTGTGGTGTTGCTGATGTATTAGATTATGAAATTAGCCTTTATGATATGCAAGGTGCTGCCATCACAGGTTTGAATAATGATTTTATCAGTAGTGCGAGATTGGATAATTTATTGAGTTGTTTTGTTGGATTAGAAGCGTTATTAGCCAATGACAATCAGCAGCCATCGCTGCTAATTTGTAGTGACCATGAAGAAGTCGGCAGTCTATCGACCTCAGGTGCACAGGGGCCGTTTTTAGAATCTGTTTTACTGCGCTTGTGTGACGGCAATGAAAATTATCATCGAATGATCCAAAACTCGCTGTTAGTGTCCGTTGATAACGCCCACGCCATTCACCCTAACTATGTTGATAAACATGATGCTGAACATGGGCCAAAACTTAATGCTGGCCCGGTGATTAAAACAAATGCGAATCAACGTTACGCCACTAATAGTGAAACCAGTGCCTACTTCCGTCAGCTATGTGCACGCGTTGGTGTGCCTGTACAAGATTTTGTTGTTCGCAGTGATATGGGCTGTGGCAGTACGATTGGGCCGATTACAGCCGGCGGTATTGGCGTTAAAACGTTGGATGTCGGCTTGCCAAGTTATGCAATGCATTCAATTAGAGAACACGCGGGTAGTCGAGATGCCTATATGCTGTGTCAGGTGATGACACAATTTTATAATGATTCAATTTAAGGTAGAGGTTTAACATGGCTGAAACAGTTGACGAGTTAACGGTCGAGTACATGGAAGGAGAGGAAATGACGGTTAAGGAATTAGATAAGGTTGTCTTAACCAAAGGGGCATGGGCAACATTAATGTACCGTTACCAAGATTTGGATCGTAAAACAGGAGAGTTTGGGCCTGAAAAGTACACGATCCGTCGTTATCAAAAACGTAATGGTGAATATAGTCAACGCTCTAAATTCAATATTTCCGGCAAAGGCCAAGCCAAGTCGGTGATTGCTGTATTAACTAAATGGACCGATGACTAAAAGTCTTATTACCAATGTCATTGCTGCTGGCTTCATTGCGGCGGGCATGGCCTCAGTAGGACAAGTTAAAGAAATTCTATTAGCCGTTGGCATGTTTGCCTTGGCCGGTGGTGTGACTAACTGGCTTGCGATTCATATGTTATTTGAGAAGGTGCCAGGGCTATATGGTTCTGGTATCGTTGTTGCCCGTTTTGAAGAATTCAAATCGGGTATTCACGATCTGGTGATGGAGCAGTTTTTTAGTCAAGATAATTTGGAGCGCTTCTTTTCTGATATGGTGACGGAAGATGAACACCATGTGCTGGACTTTACCCAAGTCATTGATGACACCAATTTAACGCCAGCATTTGACGGCCTTGTTGAGACGATTATGGCTTCATCATTTGGTGGCATGCTCGCCATGGTCGGCGGTGAGGAGGTAGTTACGCCGCTTAAAGATCCTTTTATCATTAAAATGAAAACGGCTTTAAATGACATCGCGCATAGCTCGTCCTTTCAGCAAAGTGTCAAAGAAAAATTAAGTAGTTCTCCTGTTAGCCAGGACATCTTTCAGCAAGTTGAGCATGTTGTAAATGCACGCTTAGAAGAATTAACACCTCAAATGGTCAAGGACATTATTCAAACAATGATTCGTCAACATTTAGGCTGGCTAGTTGTTTGGGGTGGTGTGTTTGGTGGTCTAATTGGCTTGTTGTCAACTCAAATTTCCCTTTAAAATCATTGTTTTGCAGTGTAATTTTTATGTTTACCTTTAACTTTAGGCTATGCCCGTTTTCTGACGTTTATAGTCCTTACTAAATAATAAGCAGTGAGAGAAAATAGAGGGTGAGACAGATGGCAGGACTTAATCAATGTCGTCATGAACGTATAAAACATCAAGTAAATATTCAATTGCAAGCTGAAACAGAAGTTTATACCTCTGAAATGCGTGATTTTTCAGAGTTGGGACTGTAATTTGTTTTATCCTAATACCTGTATTGTTGATTTAGAAGATCAAGTAAAAGTATAAACTCTTGAATTTGGGGATGTGCCGATCCTCAATGCGAAAGTAGTTCGCTTAGAAGATGGCGTTGGTTTTGCAGTCGAATTTATTTAAGAAGTGATGAATTTCTGAAGTAATGGCTGTTTTTCTGATAACGGCGACAGCACTCTCACTTTAACCCGCTCGCTAAATTGCTGGTCAATCAATTGACCGTTACATTTTTTAAGCTGATATTCCAAGACTTGTAACTCACTATATTCAATCTCCATGTCAAACTCTGTCATTCCGACCCATGGTTAAAACTTGGCTTGTTCAATGGCCAATTTAGCGGCATTGCCATAGGCTCTCGTTAATCCACCGCTCCCTAATTTAACACCTCGAAAATAACGAATTACACCTACGACAACATTGATCAATTTCTCGCCTTTAAGCGGGGGCCAATATTGGTCTACCGGCTATGCCTGACGGTTCACCAGCATCATGGCATCGTTCATTAATAGAGCCATCCTCCTGTCTTATGCGCTAGGCAAACGCGAGGTGGCTAGCGCCAGTATGTTGGGTAGCACAAGGGAAAATAGCGCCAATAAAGCGTGACTTTTTAATTTCAAACTCAGCCGTTACACTGTTATGAAGGGTTTGAAGTTGTTTAGTCATGCCATTAGTTTATAAGGTTGCGGCGTAATTTAATATATTAACGACCGTCTCAGCCAGAATGACAGCACTAAGACTTATCATAAATAACTCACAATCACGCTTAATGATTTATTTTAAGGGCTTGGTTGAGAAAGTCAAAATAATCGCTTATTTTCATGTTGTAACGGTCAACAAACCAAGACACAATATTAGGCCGTTTTTAGATAGTTTTCCTCATACTCAGCTGGTAAAATATTTAC
>SCLE01425863.1:0-25078 GCA_004367955.1 Bathochordaeus stygius | reverse complement strand
AGCAACCAATCCGGCATACCGGATAATTGTAGTCAAAAAAGGATAAGAAAACGAGTGAGGGTAACCTCGGCAGGAGACGTGACGCCTTCGCCGCTCCCTATTTCAGTCCTATATAAGTGCCTATGCGTAGCCGAACTATTGTTCCTTCATGGAGTGTAAACATTTTTCGGTCAGTTCACTTATTTTCTTGATGAATCTGTCCTTCTCAATGTTGACACTCTCAACGAAGTCAATAATATCACTACGCTGTGGGACATCTTTTTTGGCGATTTTGGGAATTAGACTAAGCGGCAAAATGGGATCAATAAGTCTGAATTTGGCTTTTTCACTAATTATCCCGTCCATAATTTTCTTAGTGTCCGGGGGCAGGCTAGAGCAACGAAAATCCCGGTAATTGGATTTGAATAAAAATTCAGTTTCCTTATTTTTGGTTAAACTATTGATGGACGCCAACGTCATGTTTAACAGTTGTTGCGTCTCATCTTCAGAGACTTTATACCGAGTACAAATGTCAACGACCGTGGAGGCCGCCATGCAGAGATTCTCACATAGTGAGACATTAAAGTTGTTCTTATTATGAACGTCACGTTCTAGAATGTTCATTACGCGGTGAAAAATTCCTGGTTTAATGTTAGAATGATCCTCAACGACATGGTGGCTATCACCACGGGTTTGGATAATAGGGGAGTCAGATTCATCGATTGACTCAACAGAACCCGTACCTAGGTCATCGGTTTGTGGAAAAATTGGCGAAAGCATATATGGATCGGAACTGCCTATTTTCGCTTTTTTACTCGAATTACAAAGAAAGTTAGAAGGGCCCCTTTTCATGTAAATAGGATTGGGGACCGGAATTAGGGATCCACATGTAATAGAAGACCCCGATGAATCGGGCGACTCGGAGACAAGAGTTTTCGCTTCAGCAATTTCATTTTCGATTTTCTGCATTTTGAAAATTTCGTTGCATTTCATTTTGATTTTATCAAAATTGTGCCCTGTTTCATCATATAGTGTTTTGAGCAGGAATTCGTCCTCACCATTGCACAGGAAATCCGAGTCGGGATTCCAAACCACTGAGTGAACAGGGATGCAATCCCGACGCGGATCACCTATGCAATTTTCGGCGTACATAAACTTGTTCATGCAGAGGGATTTGTCATATACGAGAATATCGGCCTTTAAAGCCGCCGGATTCATGTACTCGGGGTCCCACTTACGGATAAGGGACAGAATATCCGATTTACTGCAGGGTAATTTGTTTTGGAGAAGAATTTGCTTGAAATTAGTAACCTTAATCTGAGTTATTTCAGCAATTAGGAGCAGGGGGTCCCGAGTTTCACTTAGAAAATTATTACGTAGGTTATACGTGTTACATCGTACGCTCGATACAAGACGCATTTCCGACTGTGACAACACTTGCAGACACAATGTGTTGTCATAGCTTAGACAAATGCAACCCGTAAAGTCCCTGACAGCGAATTTAGCTAGGGTAATGTAAGGTAGGAGGGTGAGCAGATTGGGGATGGTTTTGATTTTGAGCCACTTGTAATATTCGTATTTCTCGATTTCTTTGATCGTTGTTACGAAAGATGATATCGTTACGCTCGGCTTAATGTCAATAACCTCGTTCCAAAAACCGATAACCATGCATGAACTGGTCAGACACGATTCAACGTTAATCTCTAAAAGATTTTTTATAGACGCTGAAGTGATAAAAGTGTTCCCCTTGTAGTTGACGGGATATGCATTGTGAAATATGAATTGGGATTCAAGGAAAGAACTTGATGATTTTACTCATGGATGTTACTTATATTATTCCACAGATATTGAGTGTTTTGTTCATTATATAACCAGTCTATAGTGACAAATATTGACCATTAAGTTAGTGCACCACATAATTAGTTGAACATGTTTCACCCCTAGTGACAATTATTGAGCAGACAAGGACCATTAAGTTTGTGCGCCACATAATTAGTTGAACATGCTTCACCCCTAGCTAAAAAAATAAAAAATAAAAATATAAATCGTCATTTTGTGTATATCGCGTCATTTTGTGTATACAGCACACCAACCCCGGTAAAATGGGGATCTCCGTAGCTGGGTGTAGTCCAAACGCGTCAAAAATTGAGTGAAAAATTGATTGAAAAAATTGAGTGAAAATTGGAGTAAAAATTTTCATCTCAAAGGATATGTAAGTTGTTACTTTATACCCTAATTGCTGTAAAGACCGCTTATAACGAAACCTGAAATGACACCGGCTCGTCGTGTGATAAATGTACTCAATTTACACAAGTTGGTCATGGAGTGAATATTTTTAATCTTACATTATACTATTCTGTCTTACTCTATCCACCGAGGAATTGTTAAGCGATAACGGAGACATTGAGTTATGTCAGTTGGGAACTGATTTCGGGGCAGAACCTATTTGTTTGTAATTGTGAAGATATTAGTAAATGAGAATGTACATGTTATCTTGAACCGTAGACCGTATATCAAGAACGATTCAAATTCACCGTAAATCTCAGTGTCGAGGGGTTCTATATTGGGTTCAGTTCAGTTTTTACGGTAAGGTTATTAGAATGTAGCGATTATGAATTGATTCGGAAGTTAGTCAATTTGCCGCGGAGCAGATTACTTCCCTCTTAAAGTCTGTATCCAGGATAGGCTTGTCAGAGTACTTTAGAAGATTGTTAATTACTGTCAACTCAATCAGCATACCCGACAAGAATACGAAAGTGTGACCGAAGCATAATTATATGATTAAAAAATGTGCCAAAAAATGTGCCAAAAAATACGAATACCAAAGTGTGACTAAATTACTTATGCGATACAAAACTATGATTAAACATATACTTTTATTATTGGATATCTAGAATTCATTGGGAAGTGGTTTGTGTTGTTAATATTTTCGTTTTGTATGAAGAATCTTAAAGTTGGACGGATTCTTGGTTCGATAAGGTTGACCTGAAATGCCACCGGCTCGTCGTGCGATAAATGTACTCAAAATGTTCAAGTTGGTCCTGGAGTGCACATTTTTCAATCCTACACCACACTATTCGGTCCCACTCTATACTCAGAGGAATTGCTAAGTGATGACGGAGCCCGTGAGTTATGTCAGTTGGGAACTGATTCAGGGCAAAGCCTATTTGCTTGTAGCTGTACAGTAGATATTTGTGAATGTGACTGTATATGTTAATGTGAATGTATATGTTATTTTGTACTGCAGACAGTATGTCAAGAACGACTCAAATTCACAGTAGGCCTAGGTGGCAGGGGGTACTATATTTGGTTCAGTTCGGTTTTCACGGTAAAATTATTAGAACGTAGCAATTATGAATTGGTTCAGAAGTGAGCCAGTTAGCCGCGGAGCAGATTACTTCCCTCTCAAAGTCAGTATCCAGGATAGGGCTTGTCAGCATACTTTTGAGACCTGTTAATTAACGTAATCCCCATATATGATGAGAATACAAAAATCAAAATATGATTAAATATAATTATACAAAAATCAAATTATGATTAAATATAATTATATTAAAAATGTGACAGAAAATACGGATACAAAAATGTGACTAAACTTAATATAATGATGCGAACTATGACTAAAAATATAATTTTATGATTGGATATCAAGAATTCGTTGGGAAGTGGCTTGTGTTGCTCACTTTGGGACCTATTTTCGCTTTGTTTGAGGAATCTTAAAGTTGGAGGGCTCCTTGGTTCGACCAAATTTATCATTTTAATTTAGATTTTCACGGGTTTTTGAATTATATCATGTTAATTATTTGACAATAGCTTGTCCGAGTACTTTTGAAGCCTGTTAATTAATGTTAACGCAGTCAAGATAAGAATACAAAAGTATGACTAACCTATAATTATATGATTGAAAAATGTGACAAAAATACGAGTCCTAAAACGAATACCAAAACGAACATCACACGAACGCCAAATGAACACCAAATGAACACCAAAAATAAGAATACCAATACGAGTAAGAATACCAAAATGTGACTGGATTACTTATACGATATTAAACTATGCCTAAAAATTATTTATGATTGGACATCTAGAATTCGCCAGGAATTGGCTTGTGTTGTTCGTTTTGGGACCTATTTACATTTTGTTTGAAGAATCTTAAAGTTGGAGGGTTCCTTGGTTTGACCAGATTCATCATTTTAATTCAGATTTTAGCGGGTTTCTAACATAAATCTTGTTAATTATTTGGCAATAACTTAAATCTTGTTAATTATTTGACAATAGCTACACTATATCTCGCAATGTACGTTATATACAATGTAAGTTGTGTACCATGTACGTTGTGTACCACCATATCGCTTAACGCGACTATAACTTTCAGTACCGGTTGGCTTAGAACCTAATATACGGGTTAGTTTGGGTAGCTCGGGGGTTAATTATAGGGTTGAGCGGGATGGTGAAGGCTAGGATGTGTTTAGTGAAATAATTTTAGCTTCAATTGGTTAGCTTAACTCGAGAACTGATTGGTTAGGTTCTTGTAAGGTTAGGTTCATGGACGGGAATACGTTTCACTTGGTAATTGCGGGCAGTATTTGATGTTGCAACCAGAGAATATTCGTAGAAAATCCAGATTTGGGCAGGGACCAGAAAAAAGTCCGGCACTAGGGGCTTGCCAGAATACTATAGAAGCTAGTTTTTTATTAAATCGTAAAAATAGTATAATATAATACCGATCGTTACTAGTATGTCCTCATATTATATTGTACCATGGGCAAAGAAGTAAACGGCTCAGTGTGTACACATGATGACAGTAACCATGGTGATGGTTTTATTTAAACACTTATGATTAGTATGCAGATTTATTAATTGGTTTTTGGGCATAGAGGCAGTTTGTGCTGTAAAATGAGTGGAGTTTTGGTAATACGGTTTAAAAGATACAGTTTGTTAATACCGAGAAATTACGGTTCAAGTAGCCCGCGATTTAAAGTAGACCCGCGATTTAAAGCAGCCCCGCGATTAAAAGTAGCCCCGCGATTACAAGTAGACCCACGATTTAAGTAGCTGGCAATTTAAAGTAGACCCGGTGCCGGTTCTATTAAATTTATGAATATTAGTGTCAACTCACTGTAATAGAGATTGAGGTAATTACAGTACTACCGGTAATTACGGTGCTCACGGTTACAGTATGGTCATGGATACAGAAATTACGGTGGTTGCTGTGTTCAATATTTGTATCAGATAGCATTATACAGTATTTAGGGTAATATCATAAATAGCGTTGAGAAGGGAAATATTCTTGTTGACTTAAAGCAGTTTTACGGACCTATTTGTCCTTTGAAATGCATATTAGTCCTTAATAAAAATGCGGATGTAGACATGTAAGAATAGGGGTTGTTAATTCAGAGTATGCTATATATTTCACCGGATTTTTATTGCAGGATTTTTAAGGTTTCATAATAAACAATCCTAGAAAAAATTCTAGAAAAAAAAATTTTTGAAAAGATTGAAAATTTCCTAGGAAAGATTTGACCACAAACTGGGCGCTCATTTGCAAAATGGAATGGAATGTTTCGGGTTTTGTCAAGTTGACGAATTTTGAAACGGGGTTGAAAATGACTGTAAAACAAACATAAATTAGAATTAGGTAGCAGAAGTTTGAGGCAGATGCGCTTTATTGAAAGTAGGTTAGCCAGCTATGGTTGTTGAGGGGCACGTGTGTAGCACCTCGGAAGCCATCGTTGGCTACCCGGCTGCGATGCAAAAGTAGGTTTTCAAGGAAACTAATGTTTTCGCCAATAATATTGAAATGATAGTCATCATCTTTGATGACGATATTGGAATACACAATATCCATCAGCAGGGCAGACATTTCAGGGTTAATGAACAACTTGCCGACAAAGTTATTGATTGCATTACATATATTGTTATTAATTAACGGTGACATGTCAACTCTGCCAATGGGTCTATATTGCTCAGTTAATACCAAGATTTCAGCGCTGAATTTGAATTGTACGAAGCTTATATTGTTTCGTGTAATTTGGGCGGTTGTGTAACGAATATATGAAATATCATCAGTTTTACAGTTGGCGAGACAGTTACCGAAAGTGTAGACCGCTTTTAATAAACATGATTTAATCTGATCACAATAAAGTACCGTGTATTCGTGTATATTTAGGAGCTCATTTTTGTCTAGGAAGTCAGCAAGACAAGACAAAAAGTAAGATCTAAAGATTCCGACGATGTCTTTATGGGTATCGGTGATTAACAACAAATTGGGGGTCTCGCGTATGATGTCGAGGACGATAATAATAGCACATTTCAGGGTTTGGTGGCAATTTATTTTACGGCTAATCAAATTGTTAGTGTATTCAATATGTGCCCTGAAATGTGCCAAAACATCGTCCCCGACAGCGGAATTTACGGGGACCCTGGGTAAATCTGGACGGCTCAAATTAAATTGGATATGTGTGTTAGGCAAAGAAGGTGTTTCATGATATTTAATTATCATGAGTAAGCTGGCTGATAGTGTACTGGAGAGTTTAAAGCACGAGAAGAGTGCAAATTTAATAATGTTGCGTGGGAGAGTATTCTCGGTTTCAGACGTTAGCGGTCTATCGATTATACAGTCCACCGCGCCATCAATGTGGGTTCGTTCAGCCGTTAACAATAAATTCTGCAGCATTATTAAACTGTTAACATGAATTTTCGTACGATAGTTAATCGGGCCAGGTCTTATACGTGTGGGCTCTTCGGGTCTTGACATAACGGCTTCGCTATCCACAGTTTCACTTTTCACAATTCTCAAGATTAAAGGTGCGATAAGAACTGACAGCTGTTAGCAGATTAGCGGTTTTACGAAATTCGCTAGGTGAAAGTATATTGTCGCCCTTTTATCATGTGATATACAATAGGCAAGTCACAGCTGGTATACAGCTGTTGAAATATTTGAGTTTCGTGAATCTTATATATTGAGTCTATTTGAATTTCTAGATTAGATTTGTAGTTCGCGAAGTTCAAATGTTACGCTTCAACATTAAATTTTAAATTGATAGGAGTAATATAATTGAAATGACAATTAGTGGTTGGAATTTAGCTTACAGGTTATAGGTGTCAATTGTGCATAAGTATACACCTAGATATACGTCGAGATATACGCCTTGATATACGGAGATGGTGTATTTTTAATCATTTCAGTTAAAAGATTGTTGAAAGATTGTTATCTTAAATGGAATTAGTTTAGTAGAACTTAGTTGGTGGTGGATTCACATAGTAGCCCGAAGAGAAACCCATGCGGGCCCACACGGGCCCATGCGGGCCCAAGCGGCCCCACATGGCCCGCGCCGGACTACAGTAGCAAAATGTAGCATCAGCGGTTAGCACGTAGGAAGCTCATATGGTTAGAGTGGCACGTAGGAGGTTGGCACGAAGGGGGCACGTAGGAGGTTCGTATGGGGTTGATGCGTAGGCGCCTATTCAAGACGTCATGGTGCATAAATAGTAGACCTAAGGATATAGCCACGGGGAGCCCTCCCTGAGACTTGGTAGATTGTTCGGATGTGCTGATTAGCGAGGAAAAGGGAAAAAATGCTGAATACTTTAAACCAAATATTAGCCGGGGGCAGAGTGCGTGGGACAAATTATTATACCGGGGAAAGTCGCAGTATTACGCAGATCGTTAATCACCAAGTTTGCCTGCACATGAGATAAATTGCTGAATTTATGTGTCTTTAGTATTCTTATTGTGGAAAAAAAGTATAACATTATTCAATACGGTCTATTTTGGTACTATTAAATATTGTGCGGCGGAATATCCCGGGGAATTCATCCGGGGAAATATCCCGGGGAAATATCCCGGGGAAACATAACGGGGAAATATCCCAGGGAATTATTTAGTAAGTTAGTGATCACCTAGCTTGCCTGCATATGAGATAAACTGCTAAATTTGTGCGTATTTAATATTCACTGTGGTGAAAAAATGTAAGATTACAGCCGAGTTTTGTATTATGTTTTTAGTTTGGTTTTGTGTACTTCGGAGCTGGTTGTTGACAGTCAATGTCAGGTTCAAATTGGGTTCCTATAAAATGTACGTAATTCTCAAACGATAGAGCATAGTGACAGTAGTGCCTGTGAAAGCCGTCCCGCCGTAGTTAAAGTTGTTTGAAAAATCATTTGACCTAACCCCTTTAGTCACATTGCGGTAACGGCGACGCCCCATGATACCATGAAATGGTTATGACTTTGGAGTTCGGTTTGAATTACACTGGAAGCGGGTTATCACGAAAAGATTAATTATTACTAGTTTTTTAGGGTAAAGTTAATATCGGTTTCATGATATTATTTAATTTAAATAGGTAATTTATCAGCATATTTTGGTGCATATTTTACGCGTATTTATCTCAGTTTTGTAACGTAAGGTGCCATTTTATTATGGGCTTAACATGCTCCCCGTATGGAACTAAGTCAAGGGACTAGCGGGACCCGACAGATTCAAAAGTTGCTGTTTTAAATCCTATAAGCAATGGGGGTGATAAGGAGTTTTTTGAGTCGATTTTGAAATCGGTTTTCGGAAATGATATGTCAGGTGGTGCTCGCATTTAGCTGTTTATACAATGTCACTTTGAAGCTGTAGTGTGAACATAGGTGACCTAGTTTAACCTTCGTACGTATGTGTTAATGTACGTAGGAGTATATTATTCTCAAGACCCAATTTTACCAAGTACTGTCGTTGTATGAGCGTAATAATATCTTAGATTCGATTAGTGGCGTTAAATATGCGTAGTGTACCTGTAAGCCATGCGTAGTGTACCTGTAAGCCATGTGGGTCAGATTAGAGATATTATATCACAGTGCGCCATCAAGTCAGACTAAAGAGGATGGTCATTGGGGTTAATGTCGGTCAAAAAAGGTCAGACTGTTAACTTATTTTTATTTTATTTTATTTTGTTTTATTTTAACATGGTAAACCGTGGCTAAACAATAAATGTGGATTTAAGGTGCCTGCACAGGACACTTATAGAGCGATGCCTATACGTGTGGATTGTGCTTAGGACGTGTGGGCTTCGGTCAAAACGTGTCCTAGTAATTCGGTTATAATATCTGCACAATGGGGCATGGGCTGTACGTGTCTAAAATAAATAAACAAAAATAAATATTATTCGACTGTGTTATCTAGAGTTACTTAGTACCGGGAATTGCATTCTTTTAATAGACTTGATACATGTTTAATTAGTTATGTATTTGAACTCGTGAATTGAGGTGTGTGGCATTTTGTGTAGTCGAAAAACGTATCCTAGTATACTTGCATTATACGACTCGCGACCCAGGGCACAGACCCGATGTCCCAACTATTGGGTAGCATGGTAATTTATAGACAGAAAGGACTTGGGACGTATTGGAATCGGAATTGTACCAAAGTGTCTCAAATTTAGCTGCCCTTATATAAAATAAACATATGAGATAACAGCTAAGTACGTGACAATACGCTATCAAGAATTGTGAGCAGCTTACACATTTAGTAAACGTGAAATGTGTTTAGCCAATTACTTAATGGAATTCATGTGGCAAATTGAGTACCAGGAAAAGTATCTTAGTATCTTAGTATATTAGTATCTTAGTATATTTGCATTATACGATTCACGACCCAGGGCACAAAAACCCGCTGTCCCAACTATTGAGTAGCACGGTAATTGTAAACAGAAAAGGACTTGGGACGTATTGGAATTCATGTGGCAAATTGCGTATCAGGAAAACGTGTATTTAAACGTGTATTCATTTTTACGTGTATTTAACGTGTATTGAACGTGTATTATACTAGTTGCACGTATTGGAATCGGAGTTGTACCAAAATGTCTCAAATTTAGCTGCCCTTATCTAAAATAATCATATGAGATAACTGCTAAGTACGTGACAATGCGCTATCAAGAATTGTGAACAACTTACACATTTAGTAAACGTGAAATGTGTTTAGCCAATTATTTAATGGAATTCATGTGGCAAATTGCGTATCAGAAAAACGTGTATTTAAACGTGAATTCATTTTTACGTGTATTTAACGTGTATTGAACGTGTATTATATTAGTTGCATCTTTCATGACTAATGGCATGGAAACTCGGTGTCCTAACTATTGAGTAACATGGTAACATGGTAATTGGCCATATAGGAGTCAGAATTGTACTACAGAGCCACGTAAATAATTTAAATCGAACAGCCACGTAAATAATATGAATCAAACAGTCACCAAAAATTTAAATTTTCACAAAGACTGAATAGATAGCGCGCCACGCCGCTTCAATACCTTTGGGTTAGAATGTTGCCCCGGTACCGTTTTACGCGAAATGCCATCATTTATTCATTACTAATGGGTGTGCGTAAGCTGGGTTATAGGGTGCAATTGCCGACGGAGTACGCAAGTGGTCCCTTTTATTGTTGGTAAATCTGGTTGACAATTTTCCTTACAACAAATTGAAACTTGTGTTTTGAATTAACGTTATTCATAATGCGGTTTATTGCCATCGGAGAAATACCAACAGTGGGGACCAAAAATGTGTCGGGCTCGGTACGAAGTAGACCCAGGTCTTTAAGACAGAATTTGCAGTTTGATTTGCCGGCCCTGTGTGGGCATTTATTGCGGTAGAACTCCTTAACACTCACGGCGAAATATTTCGTACCAATAGTTCTCCGTATGTTATAGGGCAACCGATTGAAGCTAGCCGTACAATTAAATGGAAATAGGCCCAGGGGGTTGGGTATTTTAGACTGCACGAGGACTGGAGCATCAAAGGGGTTGGCTGGTCTGTCAAAAAATTTGTTACGTGAAATTTTATAAATTATAGATTTATTAATTGTTGAAAATAAAACCTTGGGGCATCTTGAGTTGGCGACTTTGCCCAAAAAATTTAACATAATGAATTCATGCTGGTTTTTAGATTCTTGCCAGCCAGCCATTTTAAAAAGTTCAGCGTACGATTTACGGTCGCAGTGCGGTGTATATGGTAAATTGAAAATGTCAATTATAATTTGCACTATTTTCCGATTTATTTCATTGTATAATTTATCGGTAAATACTGGCATTACTTCCATACCGTAGTTGAAATTCCCGTAAATTAGGGAGCGAGCTAAACGTAGGCGGTCCTTGAGACTACTATGTGGGGTTACATTAAAAATTAGTGCGCGGTGGTCTTCAATTTTGGTTTTTATGTGGTACAATTGACGAGAGAAATCAAGGGAGCTATCGAATCTGAGCCCTAGGTGACGAATATTATGTGCGTGTTTAATGGTTTCAAGATTATTAAGTACGATATTTGATAGATGGGTCTTACCGATAGCCATGTATGCTGTTTTTGGGAATGAAAGGTGAATTCCTCGCATCGTACACCATTCCGTTATACCGTTGATCATCAATTTGGCTGAATCTCGTGCTTCGGATAGAGAGCCTCTACTGATAATCCCAACGACGTCATCTGCAAAATAGATGAGTCGTGAGATGGATTTTTCGGACGGGGGGATTATATTTTCGATCCCTGCGATCATCAAAGAAAAAAGTAGTGGAGAAAGTGCACCGCCCTGGGGTACTCCAAATTCCTTGAGATTGATTAGATCACTATTGAGTCCATTTACGGTTATAATGCCCGATCGCGAATTCAGCTCCCCTTTTATGTATCGTAACACTTCGGGGGTGACAATTTTGCTCATCCTGGTCAAGATTAGGCTGTGCGGTATTGTACCAAACGCGTTTGCACAGTCCATGAAGACCAGGATGAACGCGTTGTCGGCCGGTTGATTTTGGATGAAATCGAACATGTCCGCCAGGGCGGTGGCACAACTAAAGTTTTTGCGGAACCCGTGTTGATTCTCCGTAATTAAACCCCGTTTTATAGCGAATTCTTGCAAGTTGGCTGCGACGTATTTCCCTCTTAACGACGCCTGTGTGGCAGGTACACTAAGTATACGGTTGGCCGAGATGTGCCCGATATCCTTGGCCCCCAATTTGGGTATCGGGACCATCTTGTTGACCTTGTCGTAAGAGGGAAATACGCCGAGCCGTGTATCAAGTCTAATCATTTTTTCAAGCTCAGTTAAATAAGCTTCGGGTAAAGCGTTTATGACCGTCCCATTGAGCATGGAGTCAAGTCCGCGGGTTTTCAGTTTCAAACTATTTATTAGCGCACGAGTGGAGTCACGTTTTTGATTGGATTCGGGATCGAAACCGGTGTTATGGAATGAAAATTTTTCGGTCACGTCATCCCAAAAGTCAAGATGTAGATAATTTTCAGGATTATCATTAGTGCGAGCTTGTAGTTCAAGAAAGTGCGCTCTGTGTTCATTAGGCAAAAAAGTTCCAGTCTTACCAAATATAGACTTGGTTTTGCTATTAAAAAGTCTGTGGATTTTAAAAATGTCGTTGGGCGAATAGGTATAGTTTTTGAGCGCATTACCTTTAATAAATCGCTTGTCTGCTTGAGACATCCGTCTGTGTAGTTTTTTTACTTGGTTGAAAAGGTTCTCAAGTTCACACCGAGTGGTAGTGCTATCACAACGTCTACGAATATTGGTTAGTAGGGAGAGGTACTTCCCGAGCAAAATAGTTTCTTTGCGAAGCAGATTTTGTTTTGTAAATGGGGTAGAAATCTCCTTCATGGGCATAATCTCAAGCATCCCCCTTTCCAAAATGTCAAGTAAAAGTTTGGAATAGGGTACTTCTGAGAACGGGACAAGCCAATCGGGAGATTTCGCAGCTTCAGTAAGTGATAAGTTGTCCCTGTATGTAGATTCAAGGGACGCCCCGTACTCCTCCAGAATTTGAATTGCCTTATCATAAATGGCCTCCTGAGACGGCATAGTACGAATTTTAGTTACTGGCTTTAGGTCAGATATGTTTATTTCAAATTTAGTATCAAACTCAATTACCGAATGACCGTCGTTCCCGGCAAATATTTTGCCATCATGCTGGCGAATAGTGGCAGAAACGGGGAATCCCTTGAAAAAGAATATATCGATGTTTGAAAGGGTAGGCGCACTGCCCAGTATTCTGCGGTGAGGCACGTTAGTATTTTTAAATTTGTGGGATGAGTAACTTTTCGCAATATTTTTGAATAATCCGCAAGTAAGTTTACAATCTTGCGGCCGGGGCTTGTTGTAGTCAACATTAATATCACCCGCAAGAACACTGGGGAGGTTAACCTGCAGACTTATGATTTTGAATATATGTTTCTTAAAAAAATTGAAGTATTGAGTTCTGTTGAAAATATTGAGAGCCGCCGTTTTGCTTGAGTTCATATGGGGCCTATAAAAGCATGTTATGTTAAATAAATTTGAAGAGTTAATATGGGTTGGGCAAATGCTGATGCTTGTGAAGGGGGGGTGGCTATATCTTAGTTTGGTTTTCATGGGGGCGGCGTTCTTGACGAGTATAGCAGAGAGAACAGTGGGTTTTTTATTAATACGTAACGGCTTGTGGTAAAATGCCGTAAAATCTTGCGGGAAAAAAGTTCTTCGGTCAAGGTGATCTGGATGGATACCGAGCTCTTGTAGACAAAAAATATTGGCGTCAGGGAAGTTTGCGATGAGAGACCCAGTTTGTTTTAGCGGTCGATTGAGGTTGACTGAAACTACTTTTAATCCGTCGAGGTCATAGGAGGCTTTTGCATTTGGAAAGTTAGTAGAAAGTTGCGGCAAGATTGCATTAAATCGCTTTTTTGTATGTGAAAATATGTCGGATATCAACCGATTGTACTTTGAATTACGTTCCTTAGCTTTATCGGATAGAACACGAGGATTGATATGCTTCCTAGAGGGAACAATATCGGGTCCGACTTCTTGTATAAGGATATTTGCCGTATCGAAATTGTCACTACCATGGTTAGAATTATTTCCATAGTCAGAGTCCCCATTTTCGGGGTTAGGTTCTTGCGTTAATGGTACGGATTGCATTTTAATTGGTCAATTTTTAGATTAGTTAACTCATAGGCACCAAGATATATTATAAATTTGAAATATTAGGATAGCTTACGCAACTTGAGTTGTATACTTGGTGAATAGATGAACCGCAGAACTTTATTTTGAAAATTAAGCTTAAAGAGTTAAAGTTTAAAAAATTTTTTTTTGATTTTAAAACTATGCGTTACCTGTTGACAGTTTATTTGCTGGGACGGTTGTTTCGAGTTTTGGTCACAATTGGTTTCAGGCTTCGCGGGCCTTTCGGCTTACTATTCTTGCTCGGCTCGGAGTCAACGGAAATCTTCAGGGTTGGTTCAATTTAGCCAGTTTTAGCCAATTTTAGTCAATTTGAACATGTGAACTTGATGACTAATAAGGGTCAGATTCAGGGGAAGATAAAGTAAATTGCGCTAACAGGCGTTATTTCAGCCAAATTGAGGTAATATTCTTAGATAATTAACCGTAATTGGCGTTGACGAAATTGATGTGACCCCAGCGTAATTAGCGATGGCGAAATTAATGTGACCCCAACACCGGTTTTAGAAAAATATTGAGAAGTATGAATTCATGCACTTATTGAACCTTTAATCTAGATCTGCGCTCCTGTGCGGTTAGATTTCAAAAACTAAAAAAAAATTTCTTGCGAATATAATTTAGTTACGGGAGTCTTATACTTTGGGTAATTTTAAGAAATAAGGTGAGGCTTGCAGTGATATTAGGCGCGGTTGCTAAAATCAGCAAACCTTGACCGCAAAAATCGTAACGGCAAAAACGTAACGGCAAAAACGTAACTGCAAAGGACGTTGCTCGTGCCCGGATTGGATGTGTTACAAAGATTCTTTAGTAGTTATGCGCTAGTTGGTTGGGTAATAGAGAGTTTTTAAAGAAAAAATTGCAAATTAGAAATTGTAAATAAAAAATTGCAAATTAATTGATAGCTGCTCCTTTTTCAAAAGGTGTCATGTTAAACCTAGTACTTTGCTTTAGAATCAACAGTGGTTATCGTCAGATAACCGCAGCGGGTGCACAAACGCTAAGAAGTTTTTCCACAGTTAAAAACCTAACGCTATTTGGTGCACGCTGTTTCTCGCTGGGGTGACCTGCGTGATTTCAGGTTGATTGAAGAAGTCAAGCCGTTTGATAAATGTTTAGTGAACGTTTATTGGCACATTATGATAAAAAGGCGTTTTTAGGACTATACCCGCTATTGATGCCAGTTTCGCGCTTGCTGCTAGTTAAATTGGGGTTAATACCTATTTCCTATTTTGGTTTCGATAGCAGGTTATCCTTGGTAATTGTTCTCAGTTTTACGTCTCGCGGACAATAACAGTTGACAGATGGTCGTAAAAATATTTTACGGTCAGTCGAGTTAAAGGATTTCTCGTTACTGCGGGAGCGGTGACTTAAATTGCAGGCGAGATTGCAGGCGACTTTTCTTAATTTTGAAATGAGTCGCGTGGTGATTAGTCGGCCATACGTTATATTAAAATGTAGGACAAACTGTCTATAGACCAGTACTTAGTAATCGCCGCGTATCGTTGAATCGTCGTTTTTGTTCAACAGTATGGTAAAATTATGGTAATGGTAAAATTATGGTAATGGTCGCAATTTTACTGCTGAGGTTACCTGATAAAATAAAACACGTTAGATATAAGTTGTTTAGTTGCCAAAGGCGGAAAGTGAAGAATGCACACTATTATAACGCAAAATATATTATCAAGCGACAATTTTATCGATTGTTAGTTAACCTGTAGAGGAATTAAATTCCTTTGTTCATATAAAGTGATTATTGTTATCCCAGATATTATTATCGGTGCTAATTATACGTTTATTATGAATACCCTTGCCTAGTGATAGTGTATAAATTAATCATCATATTTACCGAAATTTGGCGTGTTCGATTAGTCCAAACAGCTTACCCTTTGGAATAGGATCACGCCGACCTTACCTCATGCATTAAAAATCATTAATTTAGTAGTTTAGCGTTTGCAGTGCTAAGTTGATATGAGGTCCATTATTTTATTTTATTTTAGAACTTTTTTCAAAACAAATAGAAAAATATTTGAGGGTTCGAGATTGGGACTCAAATTGATTTATTTTAAATACTTTGTTTGGTTATTATTTTGTTTTAATTCGTACTTTAAGCTACTTATTTTACTATAATTTTTATTCATAACTTATATCACAGTTTCCGTTGCTTGACGGTGTATACCACAGTCGGACAGATATAGCATTATACAAGAAATTCAATGCAGAGAAAATTCATTTTCTTTGTAAATTTGCGAATAAATAAATTTACGAATGAACCAAATGAAAAATTTAATTCCACACCAAACGAAAAATTTATTTTCACACCAAACGAAAATTTATTTTTCAAAAAAGAAGAGTTTGTTCCATAAGCAAGGCGCAATCATTGGTCAGCGAAACCGCGGTCCTGGAGTATAGTAACTATGGTCAGCGACGTATGCGTCCAACCAGCTTGATGGTAAATGGATAACTAGATTAGAGTTTTGTAGTGGGAGCTTCCTGAGAGGAGGTACAAACCGCAGCGGACATGTGACGATACACTTGTTATTACAGTTAAGTAAGCTATGGAATCAACTGTACAAATTAACTGTATAACTTAAAATCGTTAATTGGAGTAATTAGCATTTATTAATTAGCATTTATCTCACTTAAACCTGCATGGTGTGGGGTGACTGGTTCCTGTTAGATGGCGTTGTAGATAATGTCCGCCTCATTATTAGAATAAAGTTTCGGCAAGCTAAGGTTAAGACAGCTCCTTGGTTAAGGTCAGAATACGTTATTATGGACCAGATAAATTTGATTAGTTTATCGACATCAAAAATAAATTATCAATAAATTAAAATATGAAAATATAAAAATAAAAACTATAAAAATGCAAAAATAGAACCCGCCTTGTCGGACGAATGCGTGGTAGATGCACCCAGATACATATGTAGGGTCGATTGCATGAATCGTTTTTGTGTTGGCTCAGGATCATATTTGACATTGCCACGGAGAATTTCATTAATAGTCCGGAACAGGATTTTGTGATCCACAAAATGTGGAATTATCACATCATTCTTTTCCAGCATATTAATGATAGTAGCCAGGACGTAACTACCAATGGGGGGGGTGACGACATCGTGAACGTTATCAGGAGTTTCAATAAAGTTTGGTTGCCCGAGGAATTCAATATCCTCGGCGCATGGTTGAATGAGAGACAGGTTATGGTAGAGTTCCTTAAGCTCGGAAATTTGGGCACACTCGGGTAACCCCAGTTTGAGAATGTTGTTTAAACAGCATTCAACCACTTTAATAGTTGTCTCGGGCATGACATAGCATAGGTAGGCGAAGTTTAACCTGTCAGGTACGTTGTGAAGACAACTTTGCGTAAACTCGGAGCGAAAGTCAGAGTTATTTATAGTTCTAACCTTCGGTTTGCCGAGTTTAAGCTCAGATAATTCATCGGAAATGTTGATGACATCGACCCCCCCCCAGCTAAGTCCGTGGTGGGTGAATTGGAAGTAAAGGAGAATTCGCCTTCGGTACGCTGGGACGTTACCTGCCCATTTGGGCTGCACAAAATTTCAGACCCAGAGAGGCGGTCAGGCTCACGGCTACTGTTAAGGGAAGAATTATTCACGGAGGAACATGTGGCCTGATGTGAATGGTCACTCAGATTAAGTGAAAAGGGTGTGTAATTCGGTAAGGAGTAATCCGATAAGGCAGGCGTAGAAATGGAGCGTTTTACTGCGGTCTTATATGTGGAATCAATTGCCTGCGCATTAGGTATCTTTAAGCGGTTTGTTTTGGGCGTAATAGTGTCAACTCCGCTACGGCCATCGGTTTCGGTCATCACGGCGTCAGATCTAGGTGAAATTAGATGTGAATATTGTATACTTGGGTCAGGTATTTGAGTTAAGTTCGACCCCTTAAGACCTCTAATGACATTAAGCGGTGGTTCGTACTCAAGTTAGGTGTATACATTCATTTAGACATAAATCAAGGAAATAATTACTGGATCTGAGAAGTGTAAACTGGATCACCCCCCTTAAACTACATTGCTCATTTTAAAAGGTAGAATATAAAACTCAGGGGGTGAAATATAAAACTCAGGGGGTGAAATATAAAACTCGGGGAAGAAAAACTGATAACGGGATATGTAGTAGCCAGGAGAGAGTTAGCCAGGAGAGAGTTATTAGTACCTAATTGATTACATTGCTTTAGTCATGAAGTCGTGAAATATACAAAGTGCATTTTCATACAAGCATGATTTCTGCTTGTGTGAACAGGCACTATTGGGATCAGCACTGTTTATCGGGAAACGGTAGCGTCCTGCGTATTAGAGCATTATTTTCTTTGAAATGTAGGATTACGAAAAGAAAAAAGAAGAAATCAAATAGAGGGGGGTTTTCCGTGCTTTTATACTTTTCAAAGCAAGATTATATCGGGCTTTTATACTTTTCTAAAGCGAGTTTATAAATATAAATCTCATCGTTCGTCTTGGAGTAAATAAGAAGGCATCATAGTTGGTTAGAAATGGCAGGTAAAAAAAATGTTTAACCTTGTTGCAAACCATAAGCCGTACCTGAGGCCTACACGTAGTTAAAGTGACCTGTATTATATTATTTTTCGAGAAAGAATGTTTCTACATATAAATCGCGCCACTCATTTTCGTTTTAGACAGACGTATGTATACGAGCACGGCGGTTAACTGTCGATTTTTTAACTTCGCCGCACAACATTCGTAGACAAAGTATCATGGTGGTTAGACTGACAATATTTTAACCTCAACACGCAACACACGCCGTAACTAAGTTTTAGGTGTACTTAAAGTAACCCGTATTACGTACTTTTCAAGATGGAAATTTATATTACTCTAAACCTGTTATTCGTTTTCCCAAACAGAGAGCGCTATAGATTAAGAAATGACGGTACCTACCGTACGTCGTAACTGAAGCCTTGAGTGTAATTATGGTAACCCAGGCACATAGTGGGATAAAATGTCATTGCCAAATGTACGCTGTACGAGTAGTCTAAGTGTAATTTGCTAATCAAGTGCTGAGAGTGATTAATTCCGTTGTCATGTGTGTTAATTTTGGTTAGTCCGTTTACACATGAGTTTAAATTTACGTGGGATTATAATTTTGTTTAATTATCAATTTTATTTAATCATCAATTTCATCTAAAACATATTTTAAACTATTTTAAAGTATTTCAAACTATTTTAAAATATATTTTGATTAAAATGTATTCTATTTAGATAACGAACGACTTTTTGTTTTATTTTATATTTATTTTGAGTTTTATTTTATATTTATTTTGAGTCAATTACCTTTGGCTTGAGTTCGGTCTTACAGGAGTGTTCAAACAAGGAGCAGGTCCGGAGGTGGTTATGCCAGATGTAGACGGTTTGTGTTTATCGTTTTTGTCAGAGATATTACAAACAGGCGCTGCAGCAGGTTTAGTAATGGGCATAATGTTATCCTTATCAGATTCAGAAGCTGAGTCAGGGTCAAGGAGGGTGGAGGTTACGGTTTTGGCAAGCGAGAAATCAAGTTGTTTACATGAAAGGGCTTCAGTTTTGGGTTTTAAGAGACCAGAATGGTTCGCCGACTCCATTAGAAGCTTGACACGCCGAAAAACCTGGTCGGTTAATTCAACAGTACTCGGTGAGGATACAAAATTCTTGGTGTCGGACAGGTGGTCATTGGTGTGAGTTATTAGTTTAGCTCTCATCTTGGCGATTTTTCCATCCTGGATGCCTAGATTTGTGCAGTGATCATTAACCCTATTGGGGGTAAGGATGTTAAATACACTTTTGAAGTTTTCACGACTGTGTTCATCGTGATCATAAAATACACACGAAGCAATGGCATCTGTACGGTCACTAGCAGCGGTCTGAACTTTATTTAACATCATGACGCCGCTATTGGCGAGTTTAGCGGCGTCACGTGTGTAGGATAGTTCACGCAGCATTTCGGACCACACAATTTGGTCGCGAATTACGCGCTCGTAGTTTTCATCTTGTAGTCTACAGATGGATTCACCCTGGTTGGATGTAACCATAGCGTTGCTGATCACTTTGGCGTCGACCCGATTGACGAGCGCAGACAAACTGCTGAGCTCGTCCCGTTGTTTTTCGAAATTGTGGTCAAGCTCAGCATATTTGGTTGTAAACTCATCAAACAGCTCAGCGCTATTATCAGAGGTGTTAGCAATAGGAGCGGCGATCACACCAAGGATATTGGAGTGGGTAATAGGAGAAAATTTTGTAGGGATGTATGACGTGTAGGAGATAACGCATGCATATCTAGCTTCGCGAGAGGCTCTGATACATTCCTCTTCTTTGTCAAAGTAGAAATATTTGTCCTCGCTATCTAGATAGACATCCGTCATGGAAGGCAAAAATAGCGAATCGTTGAATTTGCAATTTTCGCTCGGGACCAGAAAAACTTTCCCGCGTTTGTCAAACACCATCTTGCGGAAATGCCGATTAGTGAAAAAAACATCACTTTGGAGTTCGGTGGAGGCGAATGGTCTATTGCACGACCGCCACTTGCATGATAGGTAAGTTATGCACCCGAACACATCGTCGGTTTCAAATAAGTACCCCCGGTCAAAGGTCCCAAGCCTGGAGCCCCCCTCAACATCGGAGAATGTAGTTTGGTGGATTCGATTTAGGTTGTTGAGATGGGCCTCAAGCGTGGAGTAATTGTAACCTCCGTTGCGATACCGGACCCTGGCTTGAAAATATTTTTGGCAAAATACTTGGGCCGTAGGGACGACGAGTACCCAATTGAGCGGCTGTGCCATAGACCACCCCTCATAGACAAACGGTAGCTTGGCGATAACCGCCGTGTGACACGAGGAGAAAATTTTATGCGCACAAAACCGCATAAATATATAGAGTTTAGTTATGCAATGAAAATGGACCTGGTAAATAGTCTCGTTAGCGGTGAGCTCCGTACTATCATATCCATTTGGAAGTATGTCCGCAGGAGTTAAGTTAAATTTTTCCAAAACCGGAATGAGGGCCCCTAAGACAATAGGTTTGACACGCACTGTCATTATGACCTCCGCCATCTCGTGAGAGGTACCGTCAATCATAATGGTGGTGCTGTCTTTATTGGAGTATTCAGCGATGGTTGCATCATCATTATGAATGAGGTAGGTGGGAAGTTTTTCGAACCGCGTCTGGCTAATATTCCAGTTTGAATCATTAAACCAGTTGAAAATTGGTTTGTACGAATTACTTCGGTCACGGTTCCGTTTGGCTGAAGCATCAGGAAATGGGTTGTTCAATGGACGCTTCAAACTAGGAGAGTCAGCGTTTCGTTGATTTGCCATGGGATTACTGAAACCGTAATGAAATTGCTGTATTTGTCCTATATTTAGTCTCCTTGTACCCAAAGTAACACCTTGTGAATCGGTTAGTAAATAAAGCGAGAAGAGAAACGGGGGCTTGGGGTGCTGAACTTTAAATGGAAATGTGGGCGAATGTGTGTAGAATGTATGTAGAAATTTCCTGCCGCAAGTCCTCTAGACGTTCAGTTGAAGGGTTCTTGGAAATTTGAAATTAGAAATTCTTGGTTTTTAGGAGAAGAACTAAATTAAAAAAAAAATTTTTTGAGTTTTGAAGAGTTAAAGGGGGTGTACCGTTGCTGAGCATGTGAAATCGACATTGAGTTTTGGAGAGTTAAATTCTTGAAAAGAATATGGCATAGATAAAGGAGGGTGCGGCGCTGCTGAGCATGTGAACTCGACATGCAGAAAAATGAATGTAACTACGCGTGCAAAAGTTATCCAGGGACACAAATATTTTTCGAAACAAAATATATTTTCCTGGAAAATTTTCCTGGGATAATTTTGCGGAAAAACTTTAAAGGGTTGTATGGGCGTTATATGGGCGTGTGCGGTATATGTAAGACCTATGTGTGCGAATATGAGGGTTCAAAATAGTATAGTGTGTCTAAAGTGATACATAGTAAGATGGCTATTGAGCAAGTGTTGCTACCACGAGTTTGATAGCAAAACTTGTTCAACTGCATGCCTATAGACGTCAGTTGTCAGTTTTTGGAGTGGGTTCATTTAGTCGTACCATTATATCGTACCGTTTATATCCTTATCAAGTGGTATAACTGACATATCAACTAGCTATTGTGATACCCGGGTGTGAAAATTACTGGACCTTAAAACATTAGTTAGTTTTGATTGCAGAATTGCTATTTATTTAAATAAGTGTTAGTTAAATATGGAATTGTTGAAATTAAAAACCACCTTGAGTGGCTGAAATAGGCAGGAAAGTAGGGTAATTGGGGGACCGTTAACCTAGATTGGAGCAAATCCTGGTGAGTGGGGTAGACATTTTTGTGTATTCAATTACTGAGGCGGGACCTCCAGAACCGTGTTTGACTGGTTGAATTGATTGATCAATTAGGTTGCCATCCACGTGGTGAGATCGCACCACAAATCGTTCGGACGAGGGAATTGGGTGCCGCTCATGAAACCTGGGTGTATCCTATGGAGACTGGGTGTAGCCCATGAAAATTGGGTGTAGCCCAGAAAACTGAGTGTAGCCCAGAAAAAAATGGTGCGGCTATAGGACGTGGTGCAACTATAGGACGTTTTTACTCCTTATAAATTTCGGTAAACCCTCATGTCGCCTGTAAATTTGTAAATAAATTTGTACATAGTTCTTACATTTGTAAATAAATTTGTACATAGTTCCCACACACTTTACACCGCATAGGGGCTCTGTTGTAGGGGGGCGACTTCAGCATATGGTCATTTGTAAATAAATTTGTACATAGTTCCCACACACTTTACACCGCATAGGGGCTCTGTTGTAGGGGGCGACTTCAGCATATGGTCTTGTAGTATGTTCATTTTGCAGGTGGAGATGGATGTGAATATATATATGAAATGGACTAGTTACCTTGACGAAGGTGTTCAACGTGTTGCCCAGGGTTTAACATATATTGGATTTGGTGGGGTAAGAACAAAAGTACAAAAGTAGAAGAATTAAGAAAAATATCAGAAGTGTAGTAAACATAATGCCGTACCGCAGTAGAGGCATATTTGGCATTGTATTATATAATCGTAAAACGGTTCATGGCCGTATTAGCTGCCGCACTTAGATGTTGGGTGGATCCTACTGGATCCTACTGGAGTAATGACATCTAGAGTTAACATCTACTTTGCATACTAAGGTATTTGAAGGCATATACCTTGTACCCGGGGAATTTTGAATGTGTTTTAAACATTCTGATTAGGATGGAAGTTGATACAGTACTGATTCAGTGAGCGAAAATTGGATGGTTGGACTCGTACATGTAAAAATGAGTACGTTTTATATTCTCCGTAACACTTGGAATCTAGTCATCATGATGCCATGATTTAATGGGTGATTGGGAGTCGATAACGACCAGGAATACGACATCGGTCCTGGACGTCTATATGCGGAGTTCCTTATTTGTATGTGTTGCAAATGGTTGTAAGAGGTGCCTAGGGGAAAGTAAGATGCCTGAAGCAAAACGACAGGCCTGCCCATAACTGCGCCCCACGGTGCCGTACATTATGGTGCCTATCATGTACATAGCTATAGTGTAGCTGTTACATATATAAGCAATGGGTTCGAATTGTGACTGTTTTGCAGGCGGACCGACTGGAGCTCGGCCTTGGATTATGGAGTGAAACGCTCCCTGTGGTCCATTGCGATCCATTATGCAATATGTAATACCAAATCATTGATGAAATGTTTTATTTGGGGTGTGAGCTTGCAGAATCAGGGTAAATGTGATTACGACGTTAACCCTGATTTGTAGTGAATGAACAGTAAAAACTGAATGGTGTGAGGTAGAACGAAACTTACATCGTACCGGTTCGAGGTTTGCGGGACGGCTTTTGTTATGTGCAATGACCACTTTATTTGAGAACAGGTTCGGTAGTAGCGTAGCCCAACACTAAAATTGTCAGAAGTAGATAAACATTGACTCAACTTGAAACGAACGTAGTATTGCGGAGTGGTGGAACAGCTACGCATACGTTATAAGCATACCGTTACAGCATAAAGTTACAGCCCTATTGCTGCGCGTGGAATATTTTGTTAAGCAGTAGTATTACACAATTTATCAATTTGAGACTTTTACATGTTCAATGTATATAAGCCGCAGGCTGTGAAGTGTGAGATCAAAACAACCCCGCTTGGGAGCACCCGCGACATATATATAAAGAAATCAAAATAAAATTATGTCCTATGTCTTATATAACCATATATCCTAGAATTGTAAACCTCAGTTGTGTAACATATCTCTCATTAAGCAAGTGGCGTAAAATTGATATAAAAATGGCCCGCATTTGTGGTGATGGGTAATAGACCGGGCGCGGGAAAATAACTCGACTAACTCGACTACACGACATAACACGACTAAGTTGTTGTGCCAGTGGAAGTATTGAAAAGTACTGCAGGGGTTAGAAAACTGGTTGTGTGTCGCGGGAGCCAGTAGGCAGGGCTATTGAACTATTATTATAAAATATTATTAAAATGTATTTATGCAGGTCAAAGTATTATAGAAATGTATTAATGCAGGTCAACAGACGTTGTAAACGACAGACGTTGTAAAAGTCAAAATACGCTAACGTGTGGTGATGTACACTTCAGGTGAACATAAATTTATAATCGTATCCACATATCCCTATCAAGGTACCCATTTGACCCATTTGATCAGGTTATTGTAAATTTGTCGTTAATGTAATCGTAACTGCGTTAGTAGCTGCGCAATTGTAGATTCAGCGTTACTGTAACGACAGGGGGCCGGTTTCTCTGAGTTGTTGAATGTTGCATCGTTGTTGAAAATGTCTCTTGAGGCAGTTTAACTTGAGTTTAAAAATGAAAAGGTAAAGAAAAAATTGATTAATATGAGAAAATTGGTAAATAATTTATAAATTGAAAAACGTGTTCACTCCGCATTGACCAAACACGACTCCCCATTGACCAAACACGACTCCCTTGACCAAACACGACTCCCTTGACCAAACACGACTCCCTTGACCAAACACGACTCCCTTGACCAAACACGACTCACCAAGAAGGGGAGGACACACGATTCGGGATTGGCGCTGACCTCGATTCGGGATTCGTAATGACCACGATTCGGGTAA
>SCLE01424735.1:0-25128 GCA_004367955.1 Bathochordaeus stygius | reverse complement strand
TGGCTACTTAAGCCCTGAAAAATATGAAGAATCAAATATCGCTTAACAAAGTGTCCATTCTGGCTGGATCAGATCATAAAAAAAACATCCCAAAATATAAGACCTTTTTCATATATTCCTCCTAAGATTGTTATCTTTTCAGACCTTTAAACTCAAGGTCATTCTTGTTTGCACCATATCACATTTTTAATGCACAACTCATTTATAGCCTCTGTTTTTGATCTGCTCATTGGCTGGGAGGGTCTATGGCAAGATCAAACAAGGTCAGCGTTGGCGGTACTCAGTCGTTCAAAATTGCGTCACCGATACCTGCCGCCAGCATTGTAAGCGAGCAGTGATCAGGTGCCATTGCTCGCTTTAACGACACTTGAGTCATATGACATGCTCATTTCAATTTGCACAATGATATCGATCCTTTTCTGGTGTTTTGCAATGAGCATTCAACGGTAAACCTATCCATCCACGATGCGATGGACCCTCCCTATTTATCGAGTAAGATCAGAGGAGAAGTAATAAAACCGACCTTGTTTTTTGAACATGGCCAACTGATTTTTGTGTTGTTATCAATAGACATTATTATATACAAAAGTGCTAATAATGAACCCGATTAGACGCTATTTAGAGTGATATCGTGTTGAAAGTGGAGTTTTTATGTCTGAGCAATCTACAAGTAAATCTGACCAGGAATATAGTCTTCCGGTAGCTAGGGAAGATCTATACAAGCAGGTATGGGAAGAGCCCATGTTATCACTGGCAAAGAAGTACGGGGTGTCTTCTAGTTATTTGGCAAGGGTGTGCTCTAGGTTAAATGTCCCGCGTCCAGAGCGTGGATATTGGGCTAAGCTCGCGGTTGGAAAGGCTCCAAAGCTTCCACCATTACCAGAACTTCAGGCTACAGATCAAAGCGAGTGGGCTCGGCGTGGCCGCGTCCCAGCTAAAAGGTGTCAGCCTCAACCAAAGCGTGCCTCTAAGGCTACTGCAAAAGAGGTTAAGTACTCAACGCACCCAATGCTTAATGGTGCCAAGGCACTATTTTTGAAAGGCAGAAAAACTGATAACGGCTACCTAAAGCCAAGCAAACGTTTATTGGTTGATATTGTGATATCAGAAAATTCTCTAGATGAGGGGCTGTGGTTGAGCAATCAGCTAGCTTCTTCGGTAGAACAGCGAGGGTATAAATTCTGCTTTGCGCCAACGCATGAGCATTTTTATCGAGCAAACGTCGATGAACGAGCCAATCCGAAAGGCGAACAGGTATACTGCCAGCTTTGGGGCCCAGGCCGGTGCTCAGTAATTTTTGTTGGTTCTTTGGCCATTGGTGTGACGTTAATTGAATTGAGCAAGCCTGTTGAAATGATGTACTTGCAAGGTGATTATATTCCCATTGAATCTATGACCTCTGCGCAAACTAAAAAAGCCAAGTACGCTCATACTTGGACAACCACAAAGTACATGCCGAGTGGCGAATTTGCCTTGCAGCTTTATTCGCCTTATCCAGGGACCGATTGGTCGAAGAAAATTCCAATTAAAACGAATCGAAAAGATACCTCTTGTTTTAGTTCATTAGTGAAGTCTTTGTTTCGATATGGCAAGGAGATCGAGCAACTTGTAGAGGTTGCGGAGAAAAAGGCAGAGGAAGAACGAAAAAAATGGGCTGAACAACAAGAGCGCTGGCGACTTGAAGAAATTGAAAGGAAGCGAGCGAAGTCAATTGCTGATAGTACCAGTGACCTAAACGATATTATTGTGCGCTGGTCTGAAGAAAAACGTATTCAAAACTTCTTTGCTGAGTTAGAGCAGGAAATAAATCTAGCAGGAGGTCAGCAACGGCAACAGCTATTGGATAGGCTCGAGCAGGCAAAAGGCTTGTTATCAAATGAGACAGCCTTGGATCTTTTAGCTAAATGGAAATCGCCTAAAGAAAGGTTGGTTTAAAAAAATCTAAATAGTTATACCTAAGGTTTAACTTCAGTTAATTTTTTAAACTAGTATGAGAAGGCTTAAAAGTAGCAACAAATGCCAAGAGCTACATCTCCAAGCAAATTTTAATTCGTTGCTTGCTCCACAGCTTAGGCGGATCTACCGCCAGATCAAACAAGGTCACGTTTGGTGGCAGTTGGTCATCCAGAATGGCTTCTACGATATCTGGCGCAAGTGTCGTCAAGTTAACCATGCGGCTGACGTAGCTGTTGTCGACACCTTTTTTCTCTGCAATTTCCTTGAGTGATTTAGCTTGGCCGGTTTCCAACATGGCTAGCCAGCAATGGCCACGAGCCAGAGCTAGCTGCAATGGCGTTGGATCAGTGTCCCATGGCCTGGGTTCATGGGAGGAACCATCAGGAAGAGTGATAAGTTGTCGGCCGCTTCTGCGCTTCAGATTGATAGGCACCGAAATACTAAGTTTGCCATTACTTGCTTCAACTACGCTTGGGTCACCCGTCTGACTCATTTCAATTTTGAAACCGCTACCTTTGCTCATGCGACCTCCTGTTTGGCTGTGTCGGTAATTTCTAAAGCAAGCCGTTCTATGCCATTTTCCCAAAGCCGAATATCAATGTTGTCTTGCTTCACGATGATTTTTTCGACCATCAATTTAATGATGCGAGACTGTTCGTTGGGAAATAGCTGCTCCCAAACGTTATCGATCTTGTTAAGCGCGACGGTAACTTGGGCTTCATCAATATCGTGGTCTTTCTCATTAACGATAGATGCAACTTGTTGCGTAACGGGCGGTGCTTTGAGAATACCTCTGATTTGTTCAACTACAGCAGACTCAAGTTCTGCTGCAGGAATTCGCGGCAATCCTGAAGCGCCTGCGTATTCTTTGTTTTCGCGAGTGCTAATGTAGTAGCGATAACGTCGGCCACTCTTTTTCTTAGTTGAGCTCCAAGTTGTCAGCGCTCGGCCATCTTCGGCGAAGACCATGCCTTTCAGAAGGAATGGTGTTTTAGCGCGAGTATAATTGCCGCGCTTATGGCCATTCACTGCGAGTATGGAGTGAACATCGTCCCAAAGTTTTTGATCAATTATGGCGTCGTGCTTGCCTTGGTACCATTGATCTTTATGCCTGAGTTCGCCGAGATAAGTGCGATTGTGCAGTAGCTTATAGATAAGGCCTCTGTCGATTGGCTTGCCAGGGCGGAAGCGCCCGTCTTGAGTTGTCCAAGATTTGCTGGTTGCGCCTTCTAGTCTTAGCTCTTTGTACAATAGTGTTGTTGAGCCGATCTCTGTAAACCGTTTAAACACCTGTTGAATTAATTTCGCTTCTTTTGGATTAATGACCAGATGTCGGTCTTTTACGTCATACCCTAGCGGTGGGATGCCGCCCATCCACATGCCTTTCTTCTTGCTGGCGGTAATCTTATCTCGAATACGTTCACCGGTTACCTCTCTTTCAAATTGTGCGAATGAGAGGAGAATGTTTAACATCAGCCGACCCATTGAGTTAGTGGTATTAAATTGCTGAGTGACGGACACAAACGAAGTGTTATGTTGTTCGAACACTTCAATCATTTTGGAGAAGTCAGTCAGGCTTCGCGTCAATCGATCAATTTTGTAAACCACCACGACATCGACTTTGTCATCCTGAATATCTTTAAGTAATCGCTTCATCGCAGGTCGATCCATGTTGCCGCCTGAAAATGCAGGATCGTCATAATCATCCTCAACGGGAATCCAACCCTCAGCTCGTTGACTGGCTATGTAAGCATGGCCAGCATCGCGTTGTGCATCGATTGAGTTGTAATCTTGATCGAGTCCCTCTTCGGTGGACTTTCGTGTATAGACAGCACAGCGAAGTCTTTTTTTGATTTGTTCTGACATTATTTTTTACCCCGCTTTGTTTTCTTCTCATGGTTTTCTTTTCTCAAGCCAAAGAACAATGGTCCAGACCAGCGGGTGCCAGTAATTTCTCTGGCGACAACCGAAAGACTTTTATAAATCCGGCCTTCAAATTCAAACTGTTCGTCGTGGGTGACGGTAACCTTGTGTTCCTTTTCTTGGTAGATGCGGCTTAGAACAGTTCCAGGTATAGGTTTTGGGTATCGATCTCGCAGAGGCTTTTTGCCTGTATTTACGATGACATTAATACGCCGGTCGTTTTTGTCGGCAAAGTTTTGATGTGCGCGCCTAAATTCGACTTCTTGCAATCGAAAAGCCAAGCGCTTCTCTAGGAAGGATCGAATATGGGTTGGTGGCTCTATGCGGTAAAGTTGTCGCCACAATGATTTAATTTCGTCCATTGTCATATCTGCTAGCTGGGCTATTTGCGCAACTGCTGATGATGATGGTTCGAATATGATGTTTGAGCTCATTTTTCCTCCGAAGTGTTGGCGTTCTCTGTTTCACCATGAACGCTTCGGTAGGCAGACATAGCAAGTGAAACATTGCTATCTGAGTCCAATAATTGTGCCTTATTTAAATGGGGGGCTCTAAGCCTGATTATGCCTTGAGCGATGATGTTAGCGACCTCATGAACGCGTTGTTCGGGAGTCATTCTGTTCGGAGATAACGGGTTTGTTTGTTGCATTTGCTTACCACTCTTAATGTTCAAAATACTGTTGAATATTCTGTCTTTAGAGTGGCGAAATGGCCATCAGGTATATGCGGGCTTATGCGTAAGTGATTGGGGTGTTACTAAAGGCTCAAAGAATAATGGGTGTTAATTCTTCAAGAACGGAAGACCTTAACTTGATGACATCTTTATCGTTGAGGGTTTTATCCTGTTCAATTTTGTCGAGGTATACATGAATTGCATCAATCAGCTCAGGGGATGTAATAAATCCATTGTAATCGGTTATAAGTGATTCAAAATGATTGAAACTCTGCCTTTGAAAGAGGTCTTTATATTCGTCAATCATTGGTCCTTTTGCTTCATGACCGGTAAAAGGATCCAGCATTTTAGGCATGTATACGATATTCCAAGGCGCGGTAAAGGCGAATACGTTTTTGGTTCTGCCAAAAATATGCGAGATTTGATAATTCTGGATTGGCTCATGTTTACTGCTTTTTGTCTTTGAGTATCCCGTTAAGTCCCGGATCAATGTTGTTGGTTGAGCATTATTGGTTGGATCAACGGTAACTTGGTTATTCGAAAGGACATCAGCATAGAATGCTTGAAATAAATGTGTGCCGTTTGAATTTCGTCCAAAGCCGCGAATAAATACCTGCTGGTTGTTTTGAATTCTATGCTTCAACTCTTGCCAAGCCACTTCGGCTTTATCCAAAGGGGCGTAAATGGTTTCACTTAGGCCGAATTCGAAAAACTGATCTTTCGAAATATAGCCTTGTGAGAAAAATCGTTCGTATGAGTCTCTCATAATGGTTAGTAGGGATTCTGTCCGTTGTTAATAAAGTTAGTGTACGAATCAGTAAGCAGCTCATCTTCTTCGCTGAAATCACCTGGGTCGCTGTATCCGCCTGCATCATCTAGAACAAGGATGGTTAGGGTCTTACGGTACTCCTCAGAGTAAATACTATGTTCGGTAACTTCTTCGCCGGGAAACCAAACACCTGGCTCATGCCTGACGCCATTTCTAGCTTCTGTTGAATACTGCTCTTCCGCCGCTAACGAAAACTCAGGGACTTCAACACAGTTTTTCTTTGTGGCAAAGTAGCGGCCAGAACGAAATGCTTTATTGCTCGATTTAGACCAGTGCATAAAACCTTCTTCAGATAGAAGCCCAATGGCACGCTTCTCTGTGAAATCGAGCCACTTTAGCACTGCCGCAGTTAACGATACGCCGTAGCGATTAGCACAGTGCTGTATTAGGTCGATACTAAACTTTTGACCGTCGGCTTGTGCGCGAAAGTCGTGGTTAGGCATCAGCAAGTTGGCGGCGAAGGCATTAGCTTCTGCTTCGATATCAATACCTTGTTGGTTTTCGTCCAGCATGTCTTCTTCGCCACATTCGAACTTGGTTTTGTTCAATGCTTGCCGGTGAACCATGTAGTGGCCCAATTCATGTGCGAGAGTGAAATTTGTTCTCCCTGGATGGACGACGTCGGTGTTGTAGAAAATAGCCCATTCGTCTTTGGCGTCATGTTTGACTAGCATTCCATCGATCGAAGAACCCATGCTACCGCCATTAACTGCAGTAATTGGGTCTTGGTTAAATGATGGAGTGAGGTCTTTTGCCACCATTTCCACATTGACAGGAAATCGAACAGGCTCGGGAAGCGCCGTATCTAAAAGCCGAGTAATTCGGTTGGCTTCCTTGTGAGGGGATTTTTTCTCTGACACTACTTCTTGCTCCATGCGTCTATCATATCCATTATTCGATCTTGGTCCCCTTTGTCGAGTTGTCCCAGCTTCCGGTAAAACACTTCTTTTTCTAGATCGTCAGAGACTTCTGTTTGTGTGTCGTCAATCAGATAGTCAGTTGTAACATCCAGTGCTTTGGCTATAGCGGCTAATTTTTCGGCAGATGGGCGTTTTACACCTTTATTTTCAATCTCCCATATATAGCTTTTCCCTGATCCTATTTTCTCCGCAAGCTTTTCTAATGTAAGGGCTTTTTCTTTGCGAAGCTCTTTGATTTTGGCCCCTAATACGTTGGCCACGGCATTGCCTCCTCAGTGAATGATGTAAAAAGTTCATTATAGACTTACTTTTTTTACTTGAAAAGAAATATAAGTGCCCATATCATATAAGTTCGCTATCTTGAACTTTCTGTAATTGAATGCCGAGAGTTTGCCGTTTATCACTTATATTGAGGAATTGTGCTTATGCCAATCGTTCGTAACTTCGTTAACCATGCTTCATCTCAGGGACTGAAGTCATACTTTTCTGCCAATGACGGTTTTGATCTGGTGGACTGGTCAAAAGAGCAGCCGGAGGTAGCCAGCAAGGTTATCGAGCTGTATGACCACCAACCTGCGGATGTGCAAATTCAAATCACGCTTGATCTGGAAAGAATCAAGCATATGACTGACGAGGTGGGTCAAGCAGCGCTGTTAAGCACATTTCCTGATTCCACTGAGCTCCTCAAGTATGAAACCGCTGCAGAGAGGAGTTTGTGGGTGTTTCAGACTCATCGCGATAAGTTCAGGCAAGCTGAAGATATCCGCTATGCCGATCAATATCGGCATGGCCAGAAATGGTCGGGCTATCAAGTAGAAACATCACTACCGCTGCATAGTGATCAAGTTTCGATGGATATCTTCAAGGACAAGGTTAAGGAGTTGTTTGGCCTAGGCGAGAAGGTGAAGATTGAACTGTTTGACCGTGTTCAACCTGATGAGGAGGGTAACGACATTAACGTTGTGCAGGTCATGATCTATCAGGAGGGGTTGCCTGACTCTTACCTTGAGTTTAAAGGTGACGAAGATATCGTTTCTCGCATTCGTCGCCCAGTTTCTGAGCACGCCATTACTTACTCATCCGATACCGGCACTATTGAGGTGGTCGCCTCTAAGCAAGAACGTCGCGATACCATCGCAAAAGCATTCACAGAGGATCTGCTTAAGCAGCCAGTGACAGCAGACAAGGTGCCACTGCGCCGATTTGATTTGATGCCACTTATGGAAAATAAATCATTAGATTGGGACCTTGAAGATGGCATTGAATCTGTCCAATTGGTTCTTATGAAGGTCAAAGACTTAGCAGGAGAAGGTCGGGTGCAAATTGAGGTGCCCGCTAAAAGCAATATGGCATTACATGAATATGCCCGAGAACATTTTGGAGAACAAAACCCCTTGTTGTCTGGCGGGTTTGCGCCGGTACAGGCCAAGATCAATATCCGCTTCCACCCTGAAAACGGGCATGGGCGAGGTAAGGTTTTGCCTGTAAAAATCTCGATGCCAAACGGTTGTGACTTAAGAAGCCGAACTGATAAGGAGCGATTAATTGGAGAGAAGTACCTCAAGCGTTGGGGCTTACTCGAAGAGGTTCAAGAATGAGCGCCGCAGTCACGTTGAGCAGAGGCGCGATTGCGCTTCTGCTTAAGATTATTAGTACGCCAAAACAGCAAGTGGACGCTGAAGGCTTATCAATTACCACAGATTTCAAAGAACTGCTAAATACGAGGATGATTCACCCGCTGCAAAACTCTGCGACATCTATTAATGTTGATGATCAGGACTGTGAATTATTGCCCTGCCCAAGTGGCTCTGGGTATCGTTATTTCTCTCCGGGTGGTGGTTGGGTGAATGTGCCCACAACCTCAATAGGTAAATACCAAGTTAGTAGTAACCATTTTTTACGGTGTGTTCAGCGGTGGCTCGAAATATCGCCTCACCAATCTGTAACAGAATTGGCTGGTGGAGTTCTATGGGATCTTGGGGATGTATGGCTCGGCAAAAGTCGTGTTGCGGTATTGTTTTGCAGAAGGGCCTGTTTGGCGCAAACCATCTCTACAGTGAAGCTAGCATTCAGTTCATTTGCTCGTCGTCGCTCAGCTATGATATTGACTGATAGCGCCATATCTCAAAATGGGCCGCCAATACCGGGTGAGCCATTATGCATAACAATCCATGATCTGCTGCTGCCTGACCAGCAATGTGTATCAGCTATCGATAAAGACCAGCTGATGGAGCTGCTGGGATATGGGCGTTCCCAGCAATCTAAGCGACCCCCAACATGGTGCTCTGAAGATGGAGGAGAGCTGGTCGTAAATGGCGAGCAATATATATTCACAGGCCTAACGCATAAACGAATTATTTGTCAGCTATTTGAAGCCTGGGAGTCTGGCCAGGAAAAATTGCGCACAGCGGCGGTACTGGAAAATGCAGAATCTAAAGCAAGCGCGCTATCTCAGGCTTTTAGTGGTAAGGATAAGCGTTGGCGGGATGTGGTCGGTTATGGTAACGGGAATTGTTGGTTAAAGACCGATTAGAAATTCCTTTCGCCATCAAGGCTAATAATATCTGAAAAGCCGCTGCCATTTTCATATCGCTACTTGCTCCTTACGAGCTGACCGCGATGGGTGCTTGCGCGGGCCCACAAGATTTTTAGCTTGCCTCATATTTAATGACCAAGGGGCGTATGCTTGGTCTGCGTATCATAATTGCTAAAGCCAGTGATCAGCAAGTTCTTGGACGCTCGAAATGGCCTCGTCCCATTTGGCGGGAGATGGGTGATAGACGAGAGGCCCAATAAATTGATCGTATCGTTCTTGGTGGTGTGCCTGCTCAATTAATAAAGATAGGCCGTATCGCAGCTCGGAGTGTGCATCGTTTACGAACTCTTCGTGCTGATTTCCAAACTGACTTTTGTCGATTTCAATAACTCGCTTAACCATTAGTTTTAAATCGGCAGGTGATGCCATTGACTCGTATATGAGGTGCAGATCATAAACGTGCCGAATTAATGTTTCATCGTCTGCCCTAGAGTTATCCCGAGCATGCGATGCGGTTCTGCGAAGGAGTGAAACGAATTTTTCACTGGCAGTCGAGCGCACTGTGACACATGCAATGTTTTGAACCTCACCTGCTTCTTTAAGAGTGCTCGCATAAAGGGAGCTCAAGGAAAGCTCTAGTGGATCTTCAAGTAAGTCAGACTCTGTTAAGTCCAGCTGCAAATGCGGTCTTAGTGCATCCGGGGTGTCATGCTCTCTTGGGTATTCAATCAAGAATTGCTGATACTTGCCTTCATTGCGTTTTTTAGGGTCTGCGACAAGCTTGAAGATGCCAGAGTCAGAAATGATATTGAGAATAAGCTGATGAATATTGCGTCGTAATTGTCGCTGCTGATTTTTGGATTGCGCCAGAGTAGCTGCATTGGGGATCATTTTAATGTCGATATCTTCCGACATTCTGAAGGTGTTTTGATGAGCTTTGGCTAAACAAGTCCCGCCTGAAAAAACAAGTTGAAAGCCCTCTGGTGTGAGCTGCGATATTTCTTTTAATAGCTGCGTAGCCCAATAGTCCTTTTCAACAATGGCTGGGCTGCTTATGCCCAGCGCATCTGCAATATCAAGAAAAAGGGATGAGTCGACTGTGCTCATTAAGCTTGAGCCATTTGAAGCTCGAATTTCTCTGTACCTATGCGACGATTGAAGCGTTCAAAGATGATAACTTCGGCATTTGCTGGGATCTGAGTTGAACCTGACTGGTAATCAAGAACCGACTTAGAGGGCTCCCATTTCACACCTAGTCGAGAAAGCGCTTCTTCAGCTACTTGAGTGAAGCCACCTTTAGCGGCCAGCATAGGTTTACCTGTAATTCTATTCGGCCGAGCCTTGGCATAAAGACCATAACCAACCTTAACAAGCACACCGTCGGAGGTTAGCTGGCGCAATGCCCGGCCAATTTGGTCGTACCCTGCCAGCTTCTCAAAGTCAGTACGTAGAAAAACCTCACGCTTCGAGCGCGATATCTTCGTGGCGACCTTTGATTTAAGTGACAAGCGTTTCATGACGGTTAACTCTCTATTGAGAACGATTCCTATAAAACTTAGCAGGGTTTACCTGTAAAGTCAATCAAAAATACGACAGTGACGGTTTGTATTTGTTTCTTTAAGTTATTGATAAGTAAGCTCTATATCTATTTAAGTGTCGTATTTTTGCGTGCAATTTTAAAATTAAATACGTGCGTAATCAAATCTAACCTCACTCCTAACTTAGCCCTAAACGGCTCCTAACCCACCGAAGCACATTATTACCTCACGTTTCCGCAATAACCATTAGGAGTGCAACGTGAGTGTAAATCATATGAACCAACGGCAATTAGCCAACCGCTGGGGTGTCAGCGAAGCCACATTGGAGCGCTGGCGCTCTGAAGGTATCGGCCCCGTCTTTCTCAAACTACAAGGTCGCGTGATGTACCGCCTCGAAGACGTCGAGGCTTATGAACAAGACTGTCTTCGCAAGAGTACCTCTGAGCGCGTAGCAGGAGGTGACGCATGACAAATTATTCTGGAAATAATTTGGACCGCTCTGCGGGCCGCGAAGCGGTGAACTCCAGGGATGGAGTGAACAATCTTTCCCTAGAACAAGCCCAAGCTATGAGCATCGGAGAGTTGGCAGGTATGACTGCTGCTGAATTGATGCGTGTTCAGGCTGAAGCGGCCAACTACCTTCGCAATGCCAAAGAACTTAAAGACTGGGTCGATGGCGCAATTGCCATGAAATACGAACCCAAAGTTAGTGAGTTAAGAGCTCAACTCGGCAAAGACACCGGAACTGTCAAATTTGATGACGAGGGTGTGCG
The DNA here is from genome assembly GCA_004367955.1 of Bathochordaeus stygius. Classification (NCBI taxonomy): domain Eukaryota; kingdom Metazoa; phylum Chordata; class Appendicularia; order Copelata; family Oikopleuridae; genus Bathochordaeus; species Bathochordaeus stygius. The sequence continues at coordinate 13,980 of SCLE01424735.1, read as the reverse complement.
AGTGTCATCTGACCTTCCGAAAAAGCCTGTCTGGGACCAATCGCAATTATCTGAAATCGCACAGCGAATTTCTGCCAGCGGCGACAACCCAGCTGAATTCTTGGACATCACTTACAAGGTTGCCGAGCGCAAATACACCGCTTGGCCTGAAAACCTTCGAATCGTTTTTGAACCCGCTCGGACATTAAAAACCGGCAAACCCACCTTCCGTCTCAGCCTTGCAAAGGAGCAATAATCATGACGATTTTTACCAAAGAAACCAATTTTTTAGAGGCTCTGCGCAAGAGCAGTTTTTCATTGGAAAGCCTGCCAGATGCCATTTCCATTCCTGATGTATCTGACGAAGGAGAACCTGAATCTAAGGCGTTGCTTCTAGCAACCGTTGATGATTTGGCCTTTGCACAGCAGGGTCTGAATAAAGAGCTCGGTCGAATCGTTCAGGAAATGGAATCACTACGCCGAGTGCATGACATGGCTCGAGGTTACGGTGCCAAAGGAGCCGACTACGCGCTTGAGTTTCTGCGTGAACATGGGGAGGTGAAGTAATGGCCTTTCCAATCATTACGGCCGATCAGCGATTGGCAGAAAAGCGCGGGATCAAAGGCTGCATCCTTGGTCCATCAGGCATCGGAAAAACCAGCTTGTTGTGGACGGTCGATGCAGACAAAACCCTGTTCTTCGATTTAGAAGCCGGTGACCTCGCTGTTGAGGGGTGGTCTGGCGATGCGATTCGACCACGTACATGGCAGGAATGTCGTGACTTTGCGGTGTTTATTGGCGGCCCTAATCCTGCGTTACGGGATGAGCAGCCATACAGCCAAGCACACTATGAAGCAGTCTGCGCTAAATTTGGTGACGTTAGCAGCATTGATAAATACGACACGGTGTTTATCGATTCAATAACTGTTGCAGGTCGCCTTTGCTTGCAATGGTGCAAGGGACAACCTCAGGCGTTCAGCGAACGAAGTGGCAAACCTGATACGCGTGGTGCTTATGGCCTCCATGGGCAAGAGATGATTGCTTGGCTGACTCATCTGCAGCACACCCGCAATAAGAATATCTGGTTTGTTGGCATCCTCGACGAAAAAGTCGATGACTTCAATCGTAAGGTTTATTCACCACAGATTGATGGTTCAAAAACGGCTCTAGAGCTGCCAGGCATCGTTGATCAGGTCATCACACTTGCGGAAATTCAAAGTGATGATGGCCAGAAATATCGTGCCTTTATTAACCACACCCTAAATCCCTATGGCTATCCAGCTAAAGATCGCAGTGGGCGACTTGATGTAATCGAGGAGCCACACCTAGGTCGACTTATGGAAAAAATTCATGGGCCAGTAACACCTCCGTCAGATCGCCTGACCTTTGCTCGCCCAGAACCTATCGAAACCCAAACCAATACTGAAGAAGGAGTCCAATAATGACGACTTGGAATGATTTTAACTCGGCTGAAGACCAAAACAATTTTGATGTAATCCCTAAGGGCACGCTGGTAAAAGTGCGCATGACGATTCGTCCCGGTGGCTATGACGATGCTTCGCAAGGTTGGACTGGTGGTTACGCAACCCAAAGCATGACCACTGGCTCTGTTTACTTGAACTGCGAGTTCGTGGTGCTCGACGGTCCATACGCCAAACGGAAAATGTGGAGCCTCATTGGTCTGCATAGCCCTAAAGGTCCCGAGTGGGCAAATATGGGAAGAGCGTTTGTAAAAGGGATCTTGAATTCATCTCGGGGATTACACCCGCAAGATAACTCTCCGCAAGCGCAGCAGGCTCGTCGCATTCAAGGTTTTGCCGATCTTGATGGTATTGAGTTTGTTGCCAAAGTTGAGATGGATAAGGACCAAAATGGTGATGATAAAAATGTCGTTAAAACCGCAATCACACCAGACAATAAAGCTTATGCAGGCATCGCGGGTGAACCGACACAAGCATCAGCTTCGGTACAGCAATCTTCTCCTGCCCAATCTACCTCAACTGCTCCAACTGGTCGTCCCAGTTGGGCGCAATAAGGAGGTCGAATTATGTTATTACGACCTCGTCAAAAACTGTTTGTTGAGCGCAGCCTCGCTGCGCTGAACAAGCACCAGAATACATTGGGGGTGGCGCCTACGGGCGCCGGTAAAACCATTATGTTATCCGGTGTTACCGGTCAATGGCTGGAAAACGGAGATGCAAAAGCCTGTGTGCTAGCTCATCGAGATGAACTGACTTCTCAAAATGCTGCCAAGTTCAGCCGAGTGAATCCCAGCATCGCCACCTCAATATATGATGCACAGGAAAAGTCATGGGCGGGGCAAGCGACTTTTGCCATGGTGCAAACGTTAGGCCGTGAATCAAACTTGAAGCTTATGCCAAAGTTAGATTTGTTAGTCATCGACGAAGCACATCATGCAGCCGCACCCACTTACCGACGCATTATTGATAGCGTTCGAGATAGCAATCCTGATGTGGCTATTTTTGGCGTAACGGCAACGCCCAATCGTGGTGACAACAAAGCATTGCGTCCTGTTTTTAGTAATGTCAGTGATCAAATTACGCTTGCCGAATTAATTCAATCAGGGCATTTGGTTCCACCCCGAACTTACGTCGTTGATGTCGGTACTCAGAGTGAACTGTCACAGGTGAAACGAACTGCCGATGATTTCGATATGTCGGCAGTCGATGCCATCATGAACAAAGCGCCGATCACTGAAGCAGTGATTCGTCACTGGAAAGAAAAAGCTCATGATCGTTCTACCGTGGTCTTTTGCTCTACCATCCATCACGCCAAAAATGTGGCTGAGGCTTTCTCATCTTCTGGTGTGAATGCCGAGGTTATTCATGGTGAACTATCAAGCGAGGCCCGCAAATCGGCACTGTCTCGTTTCGAATCCGGAGAGTCTCAAGTTATTGTCAACGTAGCAGTGCTGACTGAAGGTTGGGATTACCCGCCAACCAGTTGTGTGATTTTACTCCGGCCAAGTTCCTATAAGTCGACTCTGATACAAATGATTGGGCGTGGCCTTAGAACCATTGATCCCAATGAGCACCCTGGTGTGGTGAAGAGTGATTGTGTGGTACTCGACTTCGGTACCAGCACCATGCTTCACGGTTCTTTAGAGCAAGATGTAAATTTGGATGGCCATGAAGGTCATGGTGAGGCACCTCAGAAAGAGTGTCCCGACTGCGGAGCGATGGTGCCTGCGGCGGCAAAAGAGTGCTCCTTATGTGGTCATGTTTGGGAGCGAACGGATACCGATGACAAAGTGGATTTAGCTGACTTTGTGATGTCTGAGATTGACCTGCTTAAACGCTCCTCGTTTCGTTGGTGTGATTTGTTCGGTGATGATGCGGCATTGATGGCAACAGGCTTTGAAGCGTGGGCCGGAGTGTTTTTCTTAGCCGGTCATTGGTTTGGCATGGGCGGAGGGAAAAAGCTCCCCGCACGTTTGTTGGCCATGGGTGAGCGAACTGTTTGCCTGGCGGCAGCTGACGACTGGTTGAATGATCATGAAACGGAAGATGCTGCGAGCAAATCCCGTAAGTGGTTAAACCAGGCAGCAACCGCTCAGCAGCTTCGATACTTACCACCAGCCTATCGACAGGACTTTGGACTAACTCGCTACCAAGCATCATGCCTATTGGCGTTCCAGTTTAATAAGCGTGATATCCAATCTCGAATTTTCAACAAAGTTGAAGGAAGGGAGGCCGCTTGATGTGTATTACCGATGTTATATCTGCCACAAACCGCCGCGCGGTTTCTGTTGGCTGGATCCAAATCGTTTTCAATCTTCTGAAAATCGGCGCGCAAGTTTTAAGCGCTTTTGTTCCAAGACCTGTCAGGACATTCACTACCAATTGCATTGCAAGGGGGTGGATGTGAACAGAACCGATTTAGAACAAAAAGCCGCTGAGTCTGTTTTAGCCTCACTTGCAAATTATGTGATGGTCGTGGGCATGGAAAAAAGCCTTGGCAGTTACAGCAAAGATGAAATTATTGGTTTGGTGGATACGGTCCTTGAATCTTATCACTGCAATTTGCAGGAGTTGTACAAAGACGAGGTGCCTTTCTGATGCTGGATTTTAATCATCAACCGACCTTGTCTGAAAAACTCACCGATCTAATCGACAGTGCTTTGCAAACTGAGAACCAGGCACAAACGCCGCGCAATTATTTAGGCGCTTCTCGACTAGGCGTTGCTTGTGATCGAGCGCTTCAATTTGAATTCACTAATACAGCCGTAGACGAAGGCAGAACATTTACGGGTCGCACTCTTAGGATATTTGCAGCCGGACATGTCTTCGAAGACTTAGCCATAAATTGGTTACGCCAAGCGGGGTTTGATCTTTATACCGAGACAGCGTCAGGTGGTCAGTTTGGTTTTGCTGCCGTTAATGGCCGCTTGTGTGGTCATGTTGATGGCGTGCTCGCAGGAGGACCCGAATCAATCGGTAAAGATTATCCTGCGCTTTGGGAGTGTAAATCACTGAATGCAAAATCATGGAAGGATACGGTAAAACGTGGCGTTACACTTTCGAAGCCTGTTTATGCTGCACAAATTGCACTGTACCAAGCCTACATGGAAGAGCAGATCCCAGGCATATCTTCAAATCCGGCTATGTTCACTGCGATCAACAAAGACACCGCCGAGTTGTGCTTCGAGTGGGTGCCATTTAATGGTGAACTGGCTCAGCGTGCATCCGATCGAGGTGTGCGTGTCATTCAGGCGACTGATGCAGGAGAGCTCTTACCCAGAATCAGTAAAGATCCTACCCATTACGAATGTAAGTTTTGCTCATGGCAAGACCGCTGCTGGCAAGGAGGTGCGTGATGGAAAAAGGTAGCGATAAAGTTGTGTGGCTTGATTTTAATGACGCGCCCGATCAAGGCGTTGCACTCAAATCCAAGCATGATGCGCGTGAATTAAAACAGCGTCTATTGGATTCTCTTGAAAGCGTATTGATGTATTTGTTTCCGGCAGGAAAGCAACGCGGTAAACAATTTATTGTGGGTGATCTTGAAGGTAATCCCGGTAAGAGTTTAGTGGTTGAGCTTGCAGGTTCTCGTGCAGGTATGTGGATGGATTTTGCGACCGGTGAAGGTGGCGATATTTTTGATGCTTGGGCGCGCGTGATGGGTATTGATGCTACGAATCGATTTCCAGAATTGGTTGAGTCCGTTGCGCAATGGTTAGGTGTCTCGGATTCCCAAGTACAAAAATCTCACGCAGCCAAAAGTAATTCTGTGAGCTCAACCTCAATACCAAAACAGGTGCCGACTGATGAGTTAGGCCCAGCAACTGGAAAGTGGGATTACCGTGATAGCCAAGGAAAGCTGATAGCTTGTGTATATCGATATGATACTGCAGAGGGTAAAGAGTTCCGGCCGTGGGATGTCGGTTCTCGGTCAATGAAATCGCCCGATCCCAGACCGCTGTATAACCAACCTCAGATACTCACGGCTAACCAGGTGGTTCTGGTTGAAGGTGAAAAAGCGGCCGATGCGTTGATTCGTTTAGGGATGAATGCGAGCACCGCAATGAACGGTGCCAATGCTCCAGTCGCCAAAACGGACTGGGGGCCACTCAAAGATAAACACGTTTTGGTGTGGCCGGACAACGATGAGGTTGGCCTTGAATATGCGCGCAAGGCATCGGAAGCGATTGCTAATGCAGGCGCTTCTTCCGTTGCTGTATTGCATATACCAGATGGAAAACCAGATAAATGGGATGCTTATGACGCCATTGAAGATGGCATGGATGTTTGGTCTTTTGTAAAAAACGCCGAGCGTACTGTCGTAAAAGATGAAACACCAATCTCGATGCACTCATTGGGTGAGTTGTTGGCCGATACCTCACCTATGCCTGACGATTTAATTGCACCGAGAGTTTTAACGCCAGGTGGAATGATCGTATTTGGTGGCGCTCCGAAGGTCGGTAAAAGTGATTTTCTGTTGTCATGGTTAACGCACATGGCAGCAGGAGAACCTTTTCTTGAGTTGACCCCCTCCAGACCATTGCGCGTGTTTTATCTGCAGGCAGAAGTTCAATATCACTACTTACGCGAACGGATACAGTCTATGGGCTTACCCGAACGTATAAGTCGTCGTGCGGCAAATAACTTGCTGGTAACTCCTCAACTTCGTTTAGTACTCAATGATCAAGGTGTTGAGCAAGTGATAGAGGCACTGCAACGAGCAGCTGCACAGGGTGGTGTCGATATTCTAGTGATCGACCCAATACGTAATGTCTTTGATGGCGGTCCAGAGGGAAATAGTGAGAACGACAACAATGCCATGTTGTTCTTTCTGCGCGAGCGAGTTGAACAACTGCGGGATGCGGTCAATCCGTTAGCGGGCATTATTCTGGCCCACCACACTAAGAAGATCAGTAAAAAACAAGTTGAGGAAGATCCCTTTCTTGCGCTATCAGGTGCAGGCAGCCTCCGTGGTTACTACACCACTGGAATGTTGTTGTACCGGCCAGATGAAACGCGCACCGACCGTACGCTGGTTTTCGAGCTGCGTAATGGTCCCGGTCTGCCAGCAAAGTGTGTCGACAAAAGCCAAGGCAAATGGATTGAGCTAGACGCTCATAGTGATCGACTGGTCAATCAAGACTATGGCGCCAAGCTCGATGCAGAGCGTCAGCGTAAACGCGATGTCATTGTGCAAATGATATTTGATGAGGCAGCTCAAGGTAGGGTTTATACCTCGAATCAATTTGCAGAATCGTTCGAAGGTCAAGCTGGACTGGGCGCCAATAGAACCATCAATGAACGCATTGCAGTTCATGCCACCAAGGGCGACATAAAGTTCTTCCGCAATCCAGAGGATTACAGCTTGCCTGTGTTAACCCGCAGTAAATACGGCTACCTCTGTGTTGAAGGTATGACTGTTCCCGCTTCAGAAAACATTGATACCGATACAGGTGAGGTCAAACAGGCTCACTTTGCAATCAAACCTACCCATTATAAATGTGCTCAAACCGGTGCGGTGCTCCCAGTCGAGAACCCGGATGTTTGGGTATACCAGGAGGAAATTAGCCATGAATCATGATCACAATAACGCCTCAGATACGGCTGTTTGCAGTCTGCAATCTGAGTCAGTTTGCTGCAATCTGCAAACTACCCGCAAACTGAAAGTCAGCAATAACAAGGCATCCAGCCAGATTGCAGATTGCAGAGCCCAGATTGCGGATACCCCCTGCAATCTGAACACAAACCTAGATAACTCAAGGGGTGTAGAGATAAATCCAGATTGCACGCAAACCCCCTCTCTCTACGAGAGAGGAGAGTCCCCTAAAGGGGAGACTCTCCATCTCGGTGAGAAAGAGATCATCAATCGAACGTTACCAGTGGTGCTTTGCTTGGATCTGGGCACAACAACTGGATGGGCAATTCATTCCAAACAAGGTGTTATCACCAGCGGCACCATCAGTTTTAAAAACGATCGTTGGCAAGGTGGCGGCATGCGCTTTTTGAAGTTCAACCGTTTCTTGGGTGAGCTAAACGAAAATGCTGGGCCTATTGGCATGGTGTTTTTTGAAGAGGTTCGTCGCCACATGGGTGTGGATGCTGCACACGCTTACGGTGGTTTTATGGCGCACCTGACTGCTTGGTGCGAGCAACAGGATATTGCCTACGAGGGTGTCCCGGTTGGAACAATCAAGCGCCACGCAACAGGCAAAGGTAATGCAAATAAAACCATGATGATTGAGGCTGCTAGGAACCGAGGCCACCTACCTTCAGATGATAACGAGGCCGATGCATTAGCTTTGGTCTATTGGGCTGTGGAGCAAAGACTGGGAGAGAAATCATGAATGAGTTTACGCCAGAACAAATTGCTCACCGGTTCGAGGAGTGTGTGTCAACGCTGCGTAAACTGCCTGGAGAGCGAAGTCTTGGTTATGTGAGCTATTGGCCTGAGATCAAATACGATCGGAGAGAGCTCGCCAGACAAGAGATTCAACCGATTCGTTTACGTCCTACGCCAGACCAAATAACTCGTATGGAGGAAACGCTGTCATGGATAACGTATGTCAATCATGGTGAAAGAAATCTGATTTGGTTACGAGCTTATCGAATCCCATGGCGAGTGATCTCACGTGAGACTGGGTTTCCAAGAACGTCGGCACAGCGTTATTGGCAAGGGGCGTTAATAAAAATTGCGGAGCGGCTCGCTCAAGAGCAAAGACCTGCGTGCTAATGCCAAAACCTCCAGTGGGACAAAACCCGGTTTTTAGGCGACAATACTTGCTAATCTCACGAGTGAACTGCACACAAGCCACGGCCTTTGACCGTGGCTTTCTTATGTTCAGGAAGAACGGTATGTCGCGGGTGCAGGACGCACAGGAGCGACGATTTCTGGCCCCAGAAAAAAATGGGTCCTTCCTGGCCATCGAATCGATGCGGGTCGCAAGGCCGCCGCATTTCGCTAGCGACAGGCCATTAAACCGGGTTCGCAGGTTCGCGGTTCGCACCGCTATTTCCAAGGTAATCAAATGCAACTTAACGCTGTTGAAACGGTGGAGCACTGGTCGCTTCAACGTTTAATCCCCTATGCCAAAAATGCGAGAACACATGATGATACTCAGGTATCACAAATCGCGGGTTCTATTGCTGAGTTTGGATTTGTTAATCCAATCTTAGTGGGTGATGACAATGTCATTATCGCAGGACATGGTCGATTGATGGCTGCCCAGCAACTTGGATTAGATAGCGTACCTGTCATCGTTTTACATCACCTGACAGAGTCTCAACGTCGTGCGCTGGTTATTGCGGATAACAAAATTGCTGAAAATGCTGGATGGAATGATGAGCTATTAAAGCTCGAGCTTGAAGAACTTGGCGACCTTGGTTTTGATCTCGATGTTATTGGTTTTTCAGATGAAGAATTGGACGAACTATTAGGTGCCGATGATCAGGCAGGCGAAACTGACGAGGACGATATTCCAGAAGTGGAAGAAGAGCCGATAAGTCGCCCTGGTGATATTTGGGTCATGGGAAATCATCGCGTGTTGTGTGGCGACTCGACCAGTAAGCAAGATTTAGAAAAGCTAATGAATGGTGAGCTTGCCGACATGGCGTTCACTGATCCACCTTATAACGTGGACTATGGCAACAATGCCAAAGACAAGATGCGCGGTAAAGACCGACGCATCATGAATGACAACTTGGGTGATGATTTTTATCAGTTTTTAAAAGACTCATTAACCAATCTACTAAGCGTGACTAAAGGTGCGTGCTATGTAGCCATGTCATCCAGTGAGCTCGATACGCTGCAAAAAGCATTTCGTGATGCGGGCGGTAAATGGTCGACGTTTATTGTGTGGGCAAAAAATACTTTCACGCTTGGGCGCTCAGATTATCAGCGTCAGTACGAACCGATTTTATATGGATGGCGTGAAGGCAATGACCACTTTTGGTGTGGTGCGCGAGACCAAGGTGACGTTTGGTTTTTTAATAAGCCAGTAAAAAATGATCTCCACCCGACAATGAAACCTGTCGAGTTGGTTGAACGAGCAGTTCGTAACTCCAGTAAAAGCCGTGACATTGTTTTAGATATATTTGGCGGCTCTGGTAGCACCCTAATCGCCAGTGAAAAAACAGGACGGGCTGCACGCTTAATTGAGCTGGATCCAAAATACGTGGATGTTATTGTCAGGCGCTGGCAAGACTATTCTGGTGAACAGGCAATTCGTGAAAGTGACAAGATATCGTTTAATGACGTTGCCATTTCAACTCAATCGGTAGCGTCAGTAATTTAAAGCTTAAAACTGTGCCATTCACCCTGTTTAAATAGGTAGAGGTATTGCGCATCGCATGCCTTAGCCAATGCCAATAACTCTGGTTGGCTGCGAGTGATTCTGGGTTGGGTTTGATCCCAGGAATCGCCGCGATCCCGGTGGTAAGCACAAACTGTTTCGCCCTGCACAAAGGAAATATCTCCAAGAGCTATCAAACTCTCGGCGTGATATTCACTGTTGTGATGTTGTCTTAGAGTTGGACCTACGCCATTGTCGGTGTCGTATCCATCGTGATGGCAATAAATGGATTGATAAGTCACTTCGTCTTTTGTCATGGCGATAAAGCAGCGAGTGCTCATAGGGCATCTCCTTGAATTCGATACCGGCGTTGTTGGTCGTCATCTTTGTACGAGGTAACAGTAAGGCCCAGTCGTTTTTTAAGGGTATTTGAAAACACTCCTCGAACGGTGTGTTTTTGCCAGCTAGTCTCCGTACAAATTTCTTCGATGCTGGCGCCTTCTGGGCGCTGCATTAGCGCGATCATTCGGGCTTGCTTAGTTCCCTCACGTAGAGTGATGGGTTGGCTAGGTTCCGTTTTTGTGGGCGCTGGTCGGCCTATAGCATCAAACCCTTTGGCATTGATGATGTAGCCATTTTCAAATTGAGTAATAAGCTCTCGCTTCAATAAACCTTGGATAACCCGAGGCTTAATACCCGCGTTGATGTTACTGGGTAATGGCTCAATGTTGTTGTCGAGCCGCTTACTTGCGGCTTCAAGGATGGTGATTTGGGTATCGGTAAGTTTGGTCATGATGTGCTCCTTATTCGGCATATTCGCCTTCGTTAAAGGCTGAGTCGGTGATTTGTTTGAGGAGTTCTGCGTAGTGGCCTAGGTCGCCAACGTGCCCCCAGTTGACTTCATCGGGGTGAGCGTTGAAGTGGTTATTGCTGAGTGTTTGTAAGCGCTCAAGGGCTGTGTCTATTTCAAACTTTCGAGCTAAAAAAGCGTCTAATGCGTTTTGTTTGTGGGCCATTTTGTTGTCTCCAAGTGCTGTTTTGTTAAGCACATGAACGCTTCATTCAGCGGTTTTATCAACTCATTTGTGCTTATTAATTCGACTAAAAACAACAGGTTAAAAGATGGGCGTATCACTGCGGGCTTATGCCAAACATCGAGGGGTTTCAGATACGGCTGTGCGCAAAGCGATTAAGTCTGGCCGTATTCAAGCTGAGACAGATGGCACCATCGATATAGCTAAAGTCGACAAGCAATGGGATCGAAACACAGATCGCGCCCAACAGCGTAAATCGCCAGGTGCAACTAAAGCAGTGCCCAAAGCTGCAATTGATGCAGTCGCTGACACACTCAATGAAAGTGGCAATACCGGTGGTGGCACCACCTATATGCAAGCCCGAACAGCTAATGAAGTCCTTAAAGCCCAGACCAATAGAATCAAATTACAGCAACTAAAAAATGAGCTGGTGGATCGCGCTAAAGCGATCGCTCATGTGTTTCGTATTGCAAGAGCCGAGCGCGACGCTTGGCTAAGTTGGCCAGCAAGAGTATCTGCTCAAATGGCCGCAGAACTGGAGGTTGACCCGCACAAGATGCATGTCATGTTGGAGTCTTATGTCAGACAGCACTTATCCGAGCTTAGCGACATCCAACCAAAGGTCGATTGACGAACACGGACGTTCTAATGCCGTGGCGTCAGGGATGACGAGGAACGGTGATACTGAGTTTTACGACGGGGTAGTAGAGCTCGAAAAAGCCTGGAATGAAGGTTTAAAGCCTGATCCCATGTTATTGGTGTCTGAATGGGCTGATCAATTCCGTGTGCTATCCCCAAAATCGGCTGCTGAACCCGGCCGCTGGCGTACTCAACGAACGCCTTATCTACAAGAAATTATGGACTGTTTGTCAGTATCTTCGCCGGTACAGCGCGTTGTATTTATGAAAGGCGCGCAGGTTGGCGGCACAGAGGCTGGCAATAACTGGATCGGCTACGTCATCCATATGGCACCCGGTCCGATGATGGCAGTTTCGCCAACCGTCGAAATGGCAAAGCGTAATTCCCGTCAGCGTATCGACCCACAACTTGAAGATGTGCCAGAGCTAAGGGCGCGTGTTGCGCCTGCGCGCAGCAGAGACTCAGGTAATACGGTGCTCTCAAAAGAGTTTCCTGGCGGCGTACTGGTCATGACTGGCGCAAACAGTGCAGTCGGCCTGCGGTCTATGCCTGCCCGTTATCTGTTTATGGATGAGGTGGATGGATATCCGGGCGATGTTGAAGGTGAAGGCGATCCGATATTGCTGGCCGAACGACGAAGTGCAACCTTTGCACGCAGGAGAAAGGTGCTGCTCGTGAGTACGCCAACGCTCAAAAGTACATCGCGTATTCAGAGAGAATTTGAAAACTCAGATCAACGCTATTTTTATGTGCCTTGTCCTTCCTGTGGACATTCACAGCCTTTGCGGTTTTCTCAATTACGATGGGAAGAAGGTAAGCCTGAAAATGCGCAGTATTGTTGTGAGGATTGTGATTATTTAATTAGTGAACATCAAAAAACCGAGATGCTCAATCAAGGTTGCTGGCAGGCAACCGCTGAAGGTGATGGCCAAACACAAGGGTATCACTTGTCGTCACTCTATAGCCCTGTCGGTTGGTTTTCATGGGAAGACGCTGCAAGAATATTTGAAGGAGCGCAACAAAATCAGGATTTAATGAAAGGCTTTGTTAATACCGTTCTCGGTGAATCTTATGAAGAAGAATTCGAGGCGCCAGAATGGGAACGTTTATATGAGCGACGAGAGTCTTACGCCATTGGTGTTGTTCCTGAAGGCGGTTTGTTTTTAACGGCAGGTGTTGATGTTCAGCGCGATCGTTTGGAATGTGAAATCGTCGCATGGGGGAGAAGCAAAGAATCATGGTCAATCGACTATTTAGTCTTAGACGGTGATACCGCTCTACCTGATGTATGGAAAAAACTCGATCGAGTGCTTAGCAAAGATTGGCCTCACGCTTTAGGTAGCTCGCTGCCAATTCGTGTGATGTGCGTTGATTCTGGTTACGCCACTCAGGATGTTTATGGGTGGGTGCGTAATTACCCTCAGGCAGTCTGGGGTGGCGCAGGTGCACGAGCATCACAACCAAGAAGTGTCGTTGCCATAAAGGGACGAGATACAGAAACAGCATTAATCCAGAATGTCTCAAAAGCTGATGCCGGTGGTAAACGCCGAGGGTTGAGGGTTTGGAATGTCAGTGGGCCAGTTGCCAAAGTTGAGCTTTACCGTTGGCTCAAGCTGCCGAGACCGACGGATGAGGAGCGGGCTTTGGGTGAATTATTTTCACCTGGGACCTGCCACTTTCCCCAGTATGGAGAGGAATACTTCAAACAGCTCACCGCTGAGCGACGCATTATCCGTTTACACAAAGGCTTCCCAAAAGCCACATGGGAAAAAGACCCGACTCGAAATAATGAGGCTTTGGATTGCCGTGTGTATGCACGAGCAGCTGCAAGTATATATGGTCTTGACCGGTTTAAAGAGATGCAGTGGAAGCGATTAGAAAATGCGCTTGGTGAAGTAAAGCAAAGCACACCAGTTCAAAGAGAAAGCGCGCAGCCAATTGCAAAGAAAAAAACTAAAGCGTTTCGACAACGATCGTCTGTCGTTGCTGATGACCCTTACCTCTAAGGTGCTTATGAATGATTTAACAATACTGCGGCAGCGGCTCATTGATGCTGAATCTGCACTGCATCGCTTGATGGTCGGTGAACTAGAAGTGACAGTGTCTGTTGGCGGTTATGGTGCCACCACTTATGCACAAACCGATATCAACAAACTCACGGCTTACATTGCGAAGCTTAAGTCGGAGATAGCAGCAAAAGAGGGGCGCCCGCGACGTGGTCCTTTGTTTATGAAATTTTAAGCGTATGAAACTTTAAATTACTGATTGAAAAAGCTAATTGAGGCGCTATGACCAAACACATGATCTTAGGCCCAGATGGCTTACCACTTATTTCTGATACGGCTCACCGGGCGGCTTCATTGTCTGCGAGAGAAATGTCGAGCTGGCGGCCAATGGCTGGCTCACCAGATTCAGATTTGCTCGATGAACTACCTACACTGGTTTCACGCTCTAGAGATTTAGCAAGAAACCATGGCGTAGTGTAATCCCCCCGAAAAATAACTCAAGTTAAAAGTAGAAAATTCTAATAGACTATTATCAGGAGTTTTCTATGAAAAA
>SCLE01423609.1:0-26025 GCA_004367955.1 Bathochordaeus stygius | reverse complement strand
CCCTTGCCACCCCATGCGACGGGCCTGGTTGTGTATTTGTATTTGATACGTTGTTACTAATTATAACAATAAACAAATATACACCGCAGACAGTCAGACACCGTTGACTGGCAGAAAGCGTAATAGAAATAATGTAACTTAACATAGAGTTTACATACCGGTAAACGTTATCAAATATTACAAAATAGTAAAATATGCAAACACTGTATATAGATATATGTATATTGTAGAAACTGGACCATAGAGCCATTAATCGTATCATAACACGTTTCTAAAACCACCATTATAATGTATTTGCACTGAAAATAGTATTCGATGCGAACGTTGCAGAATATGCGTTTGGAGAAACAAAAAGTCGAGTGGGGTCTTAATGGAGCCCCCATTTTAGAAGCATAATAATAAATCGATTTATATCGACTTTATTTGTGTAGTAATTGGCCTACCTCTATCCGTACCAAAGCCGGAACATTTTGTAAATGTACTAGTTTGACAAATGGAGGTACCCGTTTTTTGGCAGGACCCCAATTTTGCTGAAAATGTGTTGGAAATTGGAGGGTGCAAACTCGTTCCACTTATAGTTTAGAATATGGACAATTACGCCTAATGCAGTCAGAAGTTATCCGCAAGAAATTGGTATTATCTGAAAACATGTCAAAAATAAGTTTTAAGGCCCAGTTGATCTTTTATAGTGCGTCTAAAAATTAGCAGGTTGACAACTCACATTGGATTTTGTAGGTGCCCAGAATTCTCAGCGCATTTTGGAAGGGAATGAAAATTAATAGGGTGTGGTCCTTTGCGAGCCACGGTCAGAATTATGGGTTACTTTTACGGGGGTTGTAAAAAGTCGGTAGAAATGTATACTGAGCGTCAACATGTAAAAAGTTTGACAACTGGGGTTTACTGTGGAGACCCATACTGCCGAGGTTTACAGCGGAGACCCATTATATAAAATAATGAGTCTCTCTAAAAGTGGGTCGCAATGGATACATCCCAATTAATATCCTAATGCATATATATCTTGTCCATCAACGTTTACATAATAACGTATTTTGTAATATTCCGACGGGGGCTCTACCGACAACAACCAAATTTCAAATGTTTATTTGCAATTAACATGCATATACTGCCATCTAAATAAATGCGCGTGGTATTGTGGACATTTGTGTAGGGAACACTCGTATTCATGTCTAAACGTAAAACTTTCAGAAATATTTTGAACACTAAAATCTAAAAATAGGCAACATGGAAAGGACCAAAAAATCAAATATTTGAAATAACAAATAGTTTCGTATTAAACATACTTAGAATGATGTTTGGGTTCTGAGGTGAAAAGACATGTACCCGCTTCGTGGTCTTTTATACCATTCGAGAGCTCTGAAGCTTTCTTCACTCACCTTTCAGACATTAATATCATGTACCACATCTAAACTATTTTTTTTAAATATTTGGATCATGGGTATGGACAGTGTTTTGAACTATTTGTGCAGATTATTACTACAAGTGATCAAATTGTGTTAGCTATTAGATTTAGTTTTAGAAGAATACAATTTATATCTCATTTGGCTATTTAGTGTGCTTTGATTGTGAAGGGAACAGTCATCTAATATCATCGAGGCAACTTTCAGCAGATAAAATGGCTTTATTTCTCCGCTCATATCTGGGTAGTATTTTGCGTAGATGCCATGCAAGTATAATTGTATACCTTTTGTCTCCGTATGTGGAGGACGATAAATAGCCAAATGAGATGTCCAAACATATCTAGTTAAGACTGAAAGAGTGCGAAAAGTCTCATTTGAGATCGTAATTATAAAATCGCAATTTTGGAGTTATACATCACGGCGTGGGCTTTAAAGGCGTGAAATTTTTTGCTTAATCTTTCTGTCAAATTAGTTTTCAATATCTTCGGGTCAGTCACGTGATATATTACTTTTTGTTATCCAAAATATCGAAAAAAAAATTTGGCAGAAAGATTAAGCAAAAAAATTCACGTCTTTAAAGCCCACTCCGGGATGTATAATTCAAAATTGCGATTTTTGGAAAAACAGCAATCTCAAATGAGACTTTTCGCACTCTTTCAGTCTTAACTAGATATGACTATTTGTAAACGTTTGATAAAAAAAATGCATGAATCTAATCTCCCGTATAATCCCTTAATGTGCCAAGGGATTCGGGACGATGACGATGGGGGTTGACCTGCGCGGTGGATCTTACGGCTCGGTGACACGAAACTTCACAACTAAACTTCACCTGTTATCTCTGTATACAACTTTGATAACAAAAATAGATGCAATCATATGAAAAATTATCTAAAAGTTGAGTGAATTTAGTTGCAGAATTCAACAGTTTAAATTCCCTGGCACGGTTTAGCACATGCCGATCACCAATTAAATATTAAAGCCTCAGTATTCAGACCTTTAGCTCAGTTTATAAGACAGGAGAGCAAAGCTATATGTGGTAATAATCAGAGCATATAGTTAGGCAATGCCCTCTGGCCAATTTCCGATTCGTCGTCAACAATTGGACGAGCCAATCAACATTTTTACAAAATATGTATCAAATTTTTCGCATGGAAGAGAGATTACGGCTATTTTTTTGGAGCCAATGGTGTCATTTTGATGTCAAATTTTGTTCGACAACTCGAGGGGGTAAAAATGTACCCCATGTATACCGAGGTAGTAATATAACACAAGATTGTGATAAGAACGTATCCGACCTAAATCCTACATCCACAATCGATACGACAGCAGTTCTCTGGCACCAATGGTGGCAACATCCACCCGGTTGGGGAGGACTTATCTGCCTCCACCACCAATTGCGCTGTTACTTGAGGGTAGAAACTCGGGTTTGAAGAATCATTTTGCACCTAACAAGCGTTTGATATTGGATAAATTTTACCGAACTGGCCATAATACTTAAAAACTGGGTCAGGTAGAGGATATTTGATACTTCTGAGCTTGGAATCGAAAAAAAATAAATTTGTCTAAACAAGAAAATTCAGCAAAAGTCAAAAAAAGCAGAAATGACTTTCAGGTTTGTACCCTCATTTGAAATCCGTCGCTGGTATATACAAAATTTGAAAAGTTACACGCCTTTTTGAAACCCTAATCCCATTGTTTCCTCAAAATATTAATTTTTTAGGTATATCCTTAAAAACATTAACTACATGAGCTCTTGGAAAATTCGGGTTTAATAGTTTCTTCTTCACAATTTAAGGTATCCATGCTTTTACAATGCCTTTTAGGAGCTTTGCCGGTACATTTTTATTACATGGTAATTATTTCTTCGAACTTTGTAATTTTAGTTTTTTAAAAAATTAGGGTTTTAATGGAAAATCACGTCCTAATTTATGTGCGGGACTTTTGCCTTTGATAATTGATATATGGATAGGTTTTATTTTGGTTGTTTTGGGTATTTTTATAGATTTGTTGGTGATATTTAAAAAAAATTTGACCATAAAAAATTCCGTGGTCCATAAATAGCGTTTTTATTTGTTAATTTAAGTATTGCTGGGGATGTGTTTTTATAAACTTCATCTTAGTTTAATTAAAATGAAGGATTTTTTCGATTATTGAAACTGGTATCCAAAATTGGAAAAATTTACTTTTCGAAAATGTTGCAACAAAAATGGTTTTTTTTTAGGGAATCGTTACTAACTAGACCCCAAACAATCACCCGTCTGAGCATTGTAGTTATATTATCTAGAAAAACTTTATTGCAACTGGAACGTGAGTATAAATTAAAATTTCGTTCAAATTGGCAAAACAACCGTATTACAAATGGTTATGTGGTTGTCTCCAGTGATCCAATTTCAGAAAATCAAATTAACACGTTTGCCCTCCAGCCGTAATTTTGTAAAGAATGAAAAGTTGGTCAATTTCATAACTTTCTAAAAAATATAATTATTAAATGTATTTAACGCCATAACGTTCCCGGAAATTTCGATGAGATTAAATAATACAAAACCAAAAAAAAAAGAAGAAAAAATTAGATACAAACTATCAATTTTGTAACCCCAAAAATAGGACCTGTAATTTTCATATTAAAAAAGTAAAAAAAAAAATCAACGCTTAAGTTACCTTTCCGTGCCACAATTATAAGCCGCGCCAATATTACAAGCCTAAAAAATAAACCCACCGGACTTGTCTAACAGACAATTTGACTCAGACCGCAAAAATCTGCATACAATGGCCCAACTTTAGCCGCGAACGCCAAAGAAAGAAACAAATATCTATATATTGATATAAATGCATTTGCCGGTTAACGTTTTTTTTTAACCGATGGGTTAAAAAAAATCAATTACTGGGTTTTAAAATACTTTAAGTTTTATAAAATACCTGCTGGGGCATATATAAACCCGGGGGGATAAGCAGCTGAACATACTGTAATCCAATAATAACTCTACATAATACAAATAATTAGGCTCATTACTATAATAAACGGTACCAAGAATTCATAATAATTCGTAAAAGAGATAGGTCACAAATACGTGTTTGTCATGCATAAATATCGTACAACGTCGTAATTTGTATTTATAACAGCACAACACTATTTCGCGTACACGAAAATATTTTAATTGTATTTACAACTGCGAAAGCTACTTTAGCTTATGCCGACAAATGGCTCTATTATTATACTAGCGTTATATTTAGAGCGCCGAAATATTTGTTTCCCAATTTGCACCCGTCGGACGTTTATGGTTTTCGGTAATTCGATTAATAACCAATCAGGAACACTTGGGTTCTTATTCACTTTAATGCAGCACTTTATAAAATAGTCAAAATGTGCCTGGTTTTTAGCTTTTTGACTGTAATGGTTAAAAGAGTTATGATTTTAGCACGTTTTGAATTTATTATTTAGTAACTTTTCAAACATCAGTTTCTCGGGATTTCATCTGCGTTCTTAGAAGTGCCATTTCTACATTAAGTCCATCCACCCCCTCCTACCCCTCATTTGGAGTTAGGATTGAATCATCCGGTTTTCAGCTAAAACAAATATGTATTCATACAAAATATTAAGTACAGCATTATTCATTTTGCAGAATTTCGCATTAAACTTCGAAACTAATTTTTCTTTAAACAAATTCTTATGTTTAGCTTTGTTGAAAACTATAATTAATAAAATGAAATTAATCACTTTTTTCCCTGTAAATACAAATTACTCATTAGCGTCACGTACCCGCGCACGTACGCATGTACTCTCATGCACTTTGTTAGTGCCCAAATTTTGTTCGAAAAATTTCCAACAAATTAATACGGTTGCAGTCTCGTGGTAAATTGCGAAATATTATTTGTCGGGGTTATACTATTTCAGGGCGGAAATTTTTAAATCCGGATTGCGGCAAAATACGCTATGGCGCTCTGTTTTGGAGTGTAATGTTTGACCATATACTGTAGTGTGCATAGTGGGCAATTTTACGCTGAATTTAGCGTCTAGTTTTGACCTATTGACGTGACATGATAATTAGAAATAACAATTTTGTAATTGGTATTAATATAATTACTTGGCCAAAAACATACCGTTTAATTTTTCCTGAAAATTGGGTTGAATTTTGTAATTTTTTACAGCCAAAATTGGTTAAAAAAAAAAGATTTGCAGCATACATTCCTCCAAACTTTAAAACTGTATTATTTAACTGTTGAGCTCTATGTACTAAACTTGAAATTAATTCAAAATTCAGACACCCACAGACTAACTATAAATTCATGCCCCTATGTTAGGGTGCGGGGGGGGGACTTTCCCCCCACCACCCCCTCCTATAGAACTAAGCCTCTGGTTGACCAAACCAGACCAAATTTTACAGACAAATAGATAAAGGCCCCATGAATACGACTGTTTCATGTAAAATTTTATCCATTTCTAAAAAACTAATTTGTAAACTAGCCACCTTTTTTTATGTGTCGAAGCTATTTTTATCGTACGGTGTTGAAACTTAGTACACGGATAGATTAGACCATGTAGAGATTCTGTGGCGTCACGACAAATATGAGTGTAAGCCAAACCAGACAACACCTACAGGACTGAAACGTAACACAGTTATAGTTTAATCGAGCATATACCTTACGGGGCTTAAATTCAGCGCATGTAAAGATTATGACACGCTCGAGACTATAACCGTTTTAAGTTTCAGCCATACAGTAAAGATAATTCTACATGTTGTATCCATGTAGAATTATCCACCGGGTAAATCCAACTAGCTGGATTTACCCGGCGCTGCCTGGAGTGTTCTCCAAAATAAATTAGGTTTTGGCTTTCATTTTTTTTATTTTTTGAGAAATTAACATTCTTTGAAAAAATTCACTTTTTTTCAAAATTTTTATATTTTCGAATTTTTTTTCAACTCCAATCTAACCTCAAATCTAAAACTTATAAATAATGGGAAGAATAATCGAGACTTTAATTCGGAAATTTCTTGTTCCGTCTTCCTCCGTCTTTTCCCCGATTTTATTTCTGTTGACATAGCAGCAAGACTTCTTTTCCGGAAAAAATAAAAAAAAAGTCTTGTTTGCTTTGGCAGCCGAAAAAAGTAGGAGAAAAAATGTAATAAGAAATTTCTCTCTATTTTTCTTACCATTTTTTTAAGTTCTAGATTTGAGGTTAGATTGGAGTTGATCAAAATTTTAAAAACGTTTTCGGGTACTCAAAAGTTGATTTTCGAAAATTTTGCGTTAAAATGTTTTTCTAGTTTCATAGTTTAAACGCAGATAGGGCACAAACGAAATTGCGGACGTTTTTTGTGGTTGGATTTTATATATAGAGAGATTTATGACGCGTAACCATCTGAAATATTAAAAAAATCTATTATAATTTGTTTCAGTAACATAACTCAAATTGCGGTTCAAAAATCCGTTGCAATTTGGGGTAGGTTAATTTTTTAACATTATATTTTCGCATATTTGCTCCGGAAAAACATTCATTATATGAAACCACATGGTCTAAAATGGTCAAAAGTGTATTGGTCGTATTTATATAGTTTTATTTGGATAATAAAATTAAATTTATACCGTGGAAAACCGTTGCAATATAGTGATTTAGAAAAGCAATACGACGGCTTCTTTTACCGCATAGGAAGTTGCCACCGCCAATTCGGCGTTAAAATATTTTTGTAAAGAATATGGGCCCCATTTTGATCAATATGGGTCCGCATTGACTAAACCTCCTATAGTTTCGTCTAATTTAATGTTTGCTGTGGAGAGATATTGACAGGTCAGATAGCTATTGATCTACTTATAGAAGACTGCATTATATCTAGTGGCAACGTAATGCAAACAAGGTTCTTGAAATATTCTTTCTCAGTATCAGTTGCCAGGTTTAGTAGATTTTGCACTTATCAGCTCTGGAACATCAATTACTACATTCTTTCATTTTTCGATGGTACCATCAACATCGAATCTCAGTACCATGTTTTCCTCAAATTAGAAATCAGATAATATGATGATTGTGTTATCATACCAGTATTGGTGCTTACACGCATTACTCAGTTTTGTATACCTGGTCTATATCTCTTATGAGCATACGCTCGTTCCAGCGTTGAGCGAACTAGAGCTGTAGGCCGCGTTTGTGTAGTATAATAGGTATAAATTATACCGTATAATAGCATTAGTGTACAATTACTAGACTAATGATGCTTAACGAATTTTCATATAACACTACACATCCTAAACGCTGGAACGAGCGATGCTCATAAGAGATATAGCTCAGGGCCGTCACCAGTAATTTCGCCAAGGGGAAGGGGGGGGGGGGGGCAATGAGATTAGGAATTAGCCAGGGGTCCAGCGAATTTTGGCACGGGAACCAACCGGGTGAGGCCAACCGCTTCATTACCAAATATTCATTAAAGGGAGGCCACCTCCCGCATTAGCCATCAATATTGGGTAATTCGGGCGTTTCAACCTCATATACGTCATTCATCTCCCTGATGTGTTCCATATCTCTTTTGGTCATTTGCTAACACAATATGTATGCGAGTGTAGTACAATATGTTAATTAGTGTCGAAAATAATACTTGCGCCACTACTCGGATGAATTGGGTCGCGGCTATTTAAATTCTAGTGTTGTCCAGCATGGATGTACTTGCTTATTTACATTGAACTACACATCAGCTCCAAAATAAGAACCTGTATTAACGTGTATCATTTTTCGAACAAATTACACTTTCGGGGAGTTCACATGCCCAAATAGTACTATTCTTTTTCTCGTACATTGATCAGGTTTAAACACTATTTTATTAAATATATAAAGAACCGTGTTAACATACCTTTAATAAAATAATTAGATGTTACATTAATGTATTAGATACATTTACAAGATCTTGTTGTCATAAAATATTCTAAAAATAGCTTCTTATTCAATGCCTCAAATGTTTCAACTGCAATCTTATTAAAATTTATAAATACCCAATTTGTTCATTCCCTAGCAAAATTATATCTTACATATGTGTAAATAATTACATGCCGTGTATCTAATTGTTCCTTTCCACAGAGCATAATGTCACACTGTGACAGTTTATTAGTATTATATCCTACAAATGTCCTCATTGCTACGACTAATTGTTGTACCATTTTGATGTGCCTAAATCCTTCCACGTTTAATAATATACCGCTGTCATTTAATCTTAATTAATCAGCATGCTGCTTACGTGCTTATATTTACCATGTATTAAGCTAGTTTTACACCTTAAAAATGTTAGTATACATGGTAAAAGCGTAGTGATAGCCTGCTATGTAGATAACATCCAACTGTGAGGACACATCTCCAAGCGGGCAATGGAAGTGAGTTTTATATTTACAGATTTACGTCCGAATATGCACTTAATTCAATAGGCTAAAAAAATAGTATTCATAATGATAACATGCTGCTCAGATAATATCCCGCTGTGATGGCGTATCCACTTAGTGTTTGATAGAGTATATACGCGATTGAGATCGAAAATATGGTACTGAAATGCATGTAATCCGAAAAACTAATTTACTTAGTCAGATAGATGTTGCAAATGTCAATTGTAGCCTGCCGTGTGAAAAATGGTTTACATTGTGACGACATTGACACCCTGCTGCGCATTTTATTTACATGGTTAAGATTTGTGTGCAAAAATCCACGTTGAGTGGACACTTAGTACGGTGTGATTAAGTTGAGAATTGATCAATCATGCCGAGATTGATCACACCGAGATGCAGTCTAGAAAGATGTCTTGTCGTGATAACGAAAAAATGCGTTTCCAATTAGTACCCGTGTTGTATTTATAGTGTCTATTTTGTGTGGTTTTATCGCACGGCAGCAGAGAGTCCAAAAATTTTACTGTTGTTTTAACACATGTGACGACAACAGTGAAAAGTTTGCCACGTCAGGCCACGTGCAACCACATTTTCTATGTAACATTTAAAACAAACACCAATCATGTTTGGTACTACAACTGTAATAATGAAAATAATATTTAATAGCATTGGAATGTATGTTATCTACAAAATGTTATGTCCACTTTTTCTCAAATTACTTTTTAATAATTCATATGTCCACAAATTATAAGAATACATTAGTTTACCCTCACAAAAATTTTGACACAAAAGCTTTCGTCACAAAACATTTTGACACAAATCCCTCTGTCGTACAACATTTTGACACAAAGACGCCTGCCACAAAACGTGATCGGCAGAAAACGTTTTCGTTGGACAATATGGGTGACACAAAAAGTCGCTTGCGACACATAATTGACACAAAATTAATTTTCTCGAAAATTTTGTGTCATTTGGCACACAAAATTTCTTATTTCTTTCAGTCTCATTTTTTGACACAAAATATTATACAACCGTTGGAGCTTTTAGTCTATCGCTTCACGTTCGTAAAGCAGCGGCACACTTTTGCACATGAAAACAAAAGTAGGAAATAGTTATATGTAGATAAGATCATTAAATTCAAATTTCATGAACTCGACGGATTTGTGGTATAATTTCTGAGTCAAGATCGCGAAATGTAGATAAGATTATTTACCGTCCACTGTGTATAAATTCGCCACTTACCACGCTTTCCGTGTGGTCATTGTTTATTTTGGGGTTAAACAACAGTAAATATGCTTTAGGCTTTTCTCTTGGATACTAGCTGTTGCCAAAATCGCAAAAAACTACATCATAAATGTTGCGAAATTTCAAGTTACGTCAGGAAAGTTACTTATGTAAACAACAAAAAACAATTTTGGAAATAATGTAACGTAATCTAAAACCAAAACAACCAAATATAGCATTGATTTTTACCATCACTAAGACGTCCAAAAATGGTTACATCATTATTCGTACGAAGGTTAAATATTTAAGGACGTTTTTCGTCCGTTTTTCGTTCAACCGAAATTTTAGTCGGGCACACGATGCACCCTATACTCAATATTTCGGAGTGTTTGCGTGTTTTTTCAATTCAAAATTTCAACTAGAACCATAAGAAAACCAACCTTATATATTTCAACCTTGTACGAATAATGATTATGCCCCAAAAAGGCCCATTTTCTTCATTTGAAAGGAGAGCATATATTCACTATTTAAGCCGTTGTTGAATAGGTTTATACGAATAATTCAAATACAAAATGCTTTTTAACATTTTAATAGGTGTTCAAAAATTAATTTTGTAAAATACACGTTCTATTTTGAGCGGGTTCATTTAACGTTTGGATCAAGTGATTATTGTTACACATACTCAACTTTGTATAATAAATAAAACTTTAATTTAATTAAAAATTAAATGATTGTCAATTAAGTTTTACGTAAAACCTCAATTGGCATTTGTGAATTTAACTCCGCGTGCGGTCTTTGATTTAGTATTGTATAAACAGAACGTTTTAATTGATAATTACGTTTATATTCGAACATGATAAAGTGTAATTATAACTAAAAAAATCTGTTTCGTTCCGAAATTTGTATATGCGGTATGGACCAATCGACCCGGCGTGTAACTGATACTACGAACAATCCTGGCAAAACGAAGACGCATCTTTTAAATGTAAATAGTTCGATCTGATTGGCTAGTGCGCATTCAGAGTGTAGAGTGCCCATGTTTTCTATATAAAATAATGTAACCTCCAGGTCATTCCCGTTGACGCATCCTCGCGTTCAGAGAACGAACATTTGGGTTCTA
The DNA here is from genome assembly GCA_004367955.1 of Bathochordaeus stygius. Lineage (NCBI taxonomy): Eukaryota > Metazoa > Chordata > Appendicularia > Copelata > Oikopleuridae > Bathochordaeus > Bathochordaeus stygius. The sequence continues at coordinate 14,910 of SCLE01423609.1, read as the reverse complement.
AAGGCGCACTAACCAATCATACCGAACTATTGTGACTTAAAATTATAGAGAAATACTTTAGCCTCACAACTAAGCTCACGTGTACCGATTTCCCGTCTGCATTGTATATGGAGCAAATAGATCTATTGTTTATTATTTGTTGGCAAATTGTCGGTTATAGTCAACCATTACCTAGTCTAAACATACCATAACATGTTGTAGAGAATACTAATAATGTACCTTACCTTGGGTAAATCTTTCGACGAACTACCGGAAACAAAATCAAGACAGCTAGAATTTAACATTATGTTATTGCGGAAGCCCACTGGTATAATAATATACTGATCAAATTATTATCCAATTAGAAAATGTCATTCATGGCTTTGATCCATTAAGTGATGCCGTCTAGATCGTTGTTAGCCAATTAGAGGCAGTTATCCCTTGAGTCCGACAGACTAATTTGTGTTTGTCTTCCACGTATAAAATAGCCCAAGATATATATCTCCTTAGTTACACTTTGGATTAAATAAGCTTCAATTTCAAAAGGGAGTGAAGGAACGGGTACTTGGTAACACTTATTATCGGTGTGAATGGTACATGATAAATCCCCAACGAAGAGCGCCCATTTAAAGATTTTGAATTGCAGTGGTCTGTAATTAGATTATCTGTCTCAGTTGAATGAGCGATTAGATTTACATCTAAAGGTCGTGGGTTCGAGTCCCATTCATACACCCTTTTTGTGCGCAATAGAACACGCAGCTCGACGGCTACAGTTACCGGTGAATGGGTATATTTACAGACTGTATGGGTGTAAAGGGGCGATTATAATTCGATAAGAGGTGTACAAATATTTAGAGGCAGGATTAAGTTACGTTTATTGATGGCTACTGAGCCCATGTTGTAAATCCTCAAAATATCTGTAAAGTACTTAACATATTACTGTACTGTAAAGCTTATGACAAACTCCAAATAGATATAGATCGCCAAACATTGTAGATAAACCGATTAAAGTATCTTTTCATAACTTGCCGGGCAACGTTTTATACAATCGTTCATTACTGCTACGTGCGCGCGATAACCCAAGCACCTGTTTCTGTACCGATAAAGACTGAGTTTTAAAGTGCATTTTTAAAAAAATATTTAATTTCAACTGGCTTCATACCCTTTTCTTTCTAGAACGTTTGTCAGGGCCAAAAAAAAAGTTTTACTTTGTAACCTACGCCTATATCCTCATCATACATTACGCGGCGCAAATGGAGCTTCTAAACTGTAGTAGCTCCAGATTTAATATCTGGAGCGATAATGTTCGGGGTTATATAAAACATGTATATCTAGAGATATTAAATTTGCGTCAAATTTGTTAAATAAAACTACACTTGAGATAAGGCTTGAATTAATTGGTACTTTTTTTTCCAGCTGAATTATTTTTGATACGGGGGGCTTTATATAACATAAGTTTAGAAATATGAAAAGCGCTTCTCTGATAGTAAAAAATGTTCTAAAATAATATTTATCATATTGGATGCTATGACACTTCATGCAATGGAGACACACTGGCAGGGTGAATTCCAACAATATTTAAACTCTATTATCTTCCCATTTACACCGTATACAACGAAATCCAGTTCTTGGAGATTTGTAAACAAACTCTGGTCTACCATTCTCCGGAACTGGTAATCGTTGGATCTGGTGTAGGTGCGGACGTAAGAGAGTTAAAATATTATTGGAAGTCCAATTGGCATCAATTTTGCCGAACACTATAGAATGCCTAATTTAGTTGACCACGGGGCAGTCGATGAGCTGCAGTTTGTCGTTGTGAACCAGAGGCAGTTGGATTCCGCCTTAACCGAAATTTAGTTGCAACAGCGAAGTTCAACTAAGAGCCATGGTTGAGACTGAATTCAAATGTCTGCAGGTCAATACGACCAATGTGCAGCTTAGCCATCGCCACCTGCTGAACTAAATTCGGCTACCAACACAGACAGTAATTGGTAACTCCGATAGTAAAGGGAAATTTAGATACGATGGTTTGGTTTACAAATTTCATATGTTGTATCCCACGAGTTTAATTGTTACCATTGAATGCGCAACAAAACAACTCGCGAAATGTTTTTCGCATCACAAAGCGCATAATTCGCAGAATCGGGGATGTCGCTTGCGAGAGTGAAAATCCGGCCTGAATATAATTATCTGAATGAGCTTTACGTAAAACGCGAACTATACTGTATTTGGTTTTGATTATACGAAATCTGCGACGTTTATTGTTCTCTAAATTGTTTAGGGAAACTGTAGACCAATCAGAAAGTTGGTTTTTTTTCTGGAAGATTTATTTTGGTTGTATAGTTATTTTTGTAAGTGTAGACAAAATGCGTCCTTTTATAAGAGTAATAAAATATGAATAATTGTTTGAGCTGGCAATATAAATATAATATTTAAACAATTATACTCATTTTACTATTCTTTTAGGGGGGAGGGGGGGGGGGCATTTGGTAACTCCCGGATTTTCTAATTCAAATTCATAATTACAACGTAGCTATACACGTTTTTGGTACATCGTATGGATTTCACTATCCTTTTTAGAGTAAATATCAAACACTGAAATATTTGTTTTAAAATGCCGTCTGTTTGACACTGGTTCCTATTTCCCAAAAATTAGTTCCATTCTCATCGATAAAATCTCCCACATCTCCAAAATATAACCCTTCTAACCGACAAAATACATTCTCTTTGACAACCCTCCTTTAAAAATAACCGCACTTTCAGCATAATGCATCTTGGTTTACAAAACCGCATGATTACTCAATAAAATTACGAATCCCTGCAAGTGACAAATTCGGATTCGTCGAACGCCCCCGTTTTGGAAAATCGAAACGCCTTACGTGTTCACAATGCGCCGAAAAAATAGTCTGCGTTTGCAAAATTGTCGGCTGCAGCTGAATCTAGTGTTTAATTGGGATGTGTTGAGTAATGCAACATGCACTTATTCAGCGTGACAAGATAATTGTGTAAATAATTAATTACAAGGGTATATGAAACTATATAAATTAACTCCGAGCGGTTATACGTGTTAGTTAATGTTACAAGATGCATAACACCTTAGTTTATTGCTTAAACTGAATTACTTTTTTTATTTATATAAATTTATTTTACATAATTACACTACAATATTTTTTGTATCTTTACATGGCGATACTCTTAAGTAGATCTAGACGAGTAATACACACGTGGAAGTTAAGTTTAGAAGTTTAATGTGAGCAGGGATAATTATATCCACTTTATTATGTATTGCTAAATTAATCTAATGAATGCCGTGCAATACAAATATTAATGTTTTAAACATTAGCTATGGTTTACAAATGAACATAACTCAAAAATATATAAACATAAAAAAAATCATGTTTTAAATTCGTGTTTTGCCAAAAACAAATGTTACAATTTATTTGAATGCCATTATTAAGTGAGGATTGACGTGTTACTCATGCCCGTCATTTGTCAAGTTCAACAAAGATTGGTTTTGCGCAGGAATTAAGACACGTGAACACGTTACCATTTATGGGTGTAGGCATCTGTAACCCCATTTAATTGACCGGGTTCCCAACGTTAATTCACAACGGGGACCAGGTCCGATTAAACGGGGTTGCTGTTGACACACTCCCAATTTATAGTCGTGCTAATACTTAAGTATGACTTGTGTAATGCCAGTGTTTGGTTACGTGGTCGTCTGATTATGACGCCTTGAATACTGGGTGAAATATTTTAGGTTACGTTTTATATTTTGACATGGTAGTGTATTTATAGGATGAGGGAAGTATTTGATCGAAAAAATGAATAGACATTGGGCGGCCGCGTGCTGCTGTCGTACAGTCCATTCGAACCAAACGCCTATGCGGAGCGCTAGATTAGGTTTCGAATGCGATTTTTGACATGATGCACCCCTACCCAAAATGGACACACTCCAAAATGGAGCCTAGCTCCCAAATTGGAACATATTTTCGGGAAAAGTATTTTCGAGCACTTAAATTCAGCAATTTCGGTAGGTTTTTCGTAGTTATCGCGAATAAGACCAATTGATCTACCAACACCTTACCACCCATGGATATAATGGACATAATTTCATACGTTTTTTCTACTCACGCAAATTTCAGACAAAAAAAATGTTCTGTATTCGGAGAGAGAAAAACTGCGGGAAAAAGCCGTTATTCTGTCGCTTTAAAAAAAACACGCATTACTTTGCGTCCATTTGGGATCTCTCCTTTTTAAAATATCAGTTTTGAATCTCCAAAATGGACACCGATTTTCAGCCTACGTTTTGTGTCCATTTGGGGTGGGGGGGGTGTGTAATTAATTAATGTTTACAAACAAATAGACTTGACTAAACCAATATATATTGCAAAACAAATACATTACAATAGAGGGCTATATTCATGATCAACATTATTGGAAAATATTATGTTTACTTGTGCTTGAGATACAAGAGTACAAGATTGTAACGGGGGCCACTTTTAACAAAAGTATACTGTTACGTCACGAACCAAAATTTCTGTAGTTGATGACCGTATATTTTATGAGTTAGTCGACCACAATGATGCATACACCAAATTCAATGGCAGTATTTAAGGATGGGGATTGCAGTATGTTCGATCCAAAACCCTAAAATTCGTAGCCCCCCTAGCCGAATTGCATTAGCCCCCCAAATTTTAAGTTAGGGCCAGCCGAATTTCCATAACCCAACAGACAAATTGCCACAGCCGCCCCACACTTAACCTAAAAAATGGTTTTCACTTTTTTTAGGTTACGGTTGGAGGCTGATTTGCTAAATGTGGAGGGGCTATGGCAATTTACTTTTTTCTCTATAAGTTAGCGCCCCAAACAAGTGGGGCTAGATACGGACCTGTCTCCGCCCTTCCCTCTTGCCCAAAAGTTTTGATTACTCCCCCTAAAATTGTCTATCTAATTTCTTTAAAAATAATTGTGTGCCAATAATAAAGATTTTTGAAATCTAGAGATGTTTTTTTTAATGGTGTAAAAAGTGAAGACGGGCAATGCCGGGCCTAATTTAAGGCCTAATTTGTGGGTCCTTTTCCCGTTAAAAATTGGCTCTCGAAGGTAAACGTGAGTACAAAATTGATTTGTGTTGGCATTTTCTTGTGGAAGATAGTTTGGTAATTACTGTTTTCAAAGGAAGTCTTGGCATTCGTGAGTTTAAAAAATATCTCAAACGACGACCACTGTTAAATGATTTTCGATGAAATAATAGTGCAGAAACACAAGCAGACCCGGTTGATGCTCCTGAACAAAAACGGACCGTGTCAGCCAATTATAATTAAATGCAAACGGCTGCAATCTATTTAGACAGGGCACAAGTGTAGTGCGACGTATTACACTTGTGCCGCGTCTGAATACATTGTCCACATCAAGTATTGCTCACGGTTCAAAAATTAATGGAAGAAATGTTGCAGAAAAAATGTCAAAAATGTAGAAAAAATAATATTTATGAGTGCGTGGACAGCTCCCCCCCTGCACAGTTAGCTGACTCATGTCGCCCGTTCTCACTTTGTTTACTATCAACCATTACTCCAGCAATGTGTGTTACGTTGTATTTTTAAATAACATCCAAAATAAATATTTTGTATTTCTAATTATTGCAGACGTGTAACTATAACGTGAACTTGACATTTGTTTATTAAATTATGGCTCTAATTGTCTAATAACTGACTTAACTACTTGTTAACGATGCCACACCTGACAAAAATTTGTCAAAAGTAAAGACTTTAAAATAGTTCGCGAAATCAAGCTGTTGTGTCAATGTCACATGCGAGTATATTCGCAGGTGCTTCTAAACTCATTTATATAAATAGTTAATATTTTTTAGTGTGTACAAGGTCCCAACACAATTACAAAATTTATATTATTCTATCGTTTCAGTGTGTTGGGATCGGTCCCTGGGGTTGGTATCGGTGTCGCGGGTTCTTATCGTTCGCTGGGGTGGTTATCGGTACCGGGGGTTGTTATAGTTTCCCAGGGGTAGATGTCGTTTTCTGGTGGTGGTTATCGGCATCGCAGGGTGCTATCGTTCACTGGGTTATTATCAGCCCCCCCCCAACGTTGTTATAGTTTCGCTGGGCTGGGTATCGTTTCCTGTGGAAATTATCAGTTTCAGTGGACGCTATCGTTTTCCTGAGGTTGCAACTGATTAATGAGTGGTTATCGTTTTTTAGGACGCTGACGCGCACATAAAACTTGATTTAATAATAACGAGTTAAATAAAACCACCGAGTTTTGAGACAAAAGTAGAAAACATTATCTTGATGGATAATTACAAAATAACCGCGGTTAGCCAGGCGCCACGTGATAACTTAAAATGTGGCATAATTTGTGGCTTTGAATTAGTTTTCAAACAATTTATCATGAATCATAAAATATAATATGCGGATTATTTTGGCTACATATTTTGGTATTAAGCTGTTATGGTTTGGGCTTTTATTCGGACAGGCAATTCGGTGTATTGGATGCCAAATAAGGATATGAGCTGACAACTATTGTATTCGGCGCATATCCATACATTAAAGCGTGGGCTTTTGGCATATAACGAAGACGTGGTTGGCGTAGACCACACTTCAAATTATGGATACGCCCCGAATACATTAGTTGTCAGCGCATATCCTTAAGAGATATAATATGTGTGTATTAATTTTCATCGAATTTCAACAGTATCACAAAGAGATATTACAGTTCTAAAAGCGCGAAAAAGTTCTGTCTTTCTGTCTGCACGCCTCTAAACGTCTAAACACAACCAATGTCAACCACAGATTTATCCAGTCTGTAGAACACACATAATCTATACATTTATCACCTGCGGGTTAAGTCTTATGTGACACAGATTGCGAAATTCCATTAATCATATATCGTAAAAACAGTATTTACGAAAAATAATATAATTGCAGGTATGGAGTTGACAGCTTGTCTTTTCAAATGTTAAACTTAAAAATCCGCTTTTCAATACTCGAGTTGTTCTGTAAACCTGCACGCAGACTAACGGTTAACAATAAACACCGTGTTCAGTTATAAATGTGTTCGTTTGATTTAATCAAGTACGATTATTGACATTAAAACAAGCATTAACTCTTAACCTGACCTTTTCATCCGATTAAATGTAAATATAAAAAAACATACGACTTTAAGGTCTAAAATATAAATACTATTCCCCAACACGCCAGCCAAGTGGACCCTCAAATGAGGGCGCAATTAAAAATTTCGACCCTTGTTGTTATTCCGCAAAAGGAATTAAAGAGTGCGTTGGCAGTGGGCAAGCATTTGGCAAGAAGGCGGAAGTTGCGAACTTTTTTTAGAGATTTTCTTCCAAAATAACAAAAAGTAAAGACCGGAAGTAGTTTTTTTTTGCAAAATAAAAACGTATCGAGTGTTTGTTTGTCAATATTTTTCATCTTAAGCAATTATAGTATTTTTAGAAGGGCAAAGGAGGTTTAAGGGCCACGTATGACCAGAAGTACCGCGGCTTGCTTCGGATGCGTTTCGACATGTGACATTTCTTGGCCACAATTTTTGTATGCGTTTGGTGGGGGTATTCATTCACAATGACTTTTTCTGGCCACAGTGCAGACGGCAGTGCCAAGTAGGCTCACAAAACTTTGTTGCGAAAATATTTTAGCGATGAATTATTCAATAGTACAAAGAGAGGATTACTTATGAAAAACATACTTAATATTAGTGTGACCGTGAAATGACGTCTAATAATAGCTGACATTAGAAAAGTGGTAAATACTTGTTGAAAGCATCAAGGTGATATTATGAAAATGTTTATTTAAAACTATTTTGTATTCCTTGTTCTATTTTAATTTTATGAAATTCTTAGTTTAGTGTTACTCTCTCGCATATCAGAATTTCAATTTTTAACTCGGTTATCGAACCTATTCGGGGTCCAACAACCGGTGAAATAATGTTTACGGTGCAATATCCATTTAGTACCAATGTTGAAGGGATAGTACAGTATAAATAATTATCGATTTTGTTTATCGACTGTTTACTCAGAACACCGAGGTCAGATTTGCGATCAAAAATTGCATACGATAACCCAAATTACAACGGCTATAGACACACAGTTGTTTTTGTAACTTTCGTCAAATTATTTCAACTTAATGTAAAGGCAAGACTTGATGTAAAGGTTCTTTATTGAATGGTAGGACAGAAATAGGTCCAGTAAAATACTAGTAATATAGTCGAAATATGTGCAGTTTATATAATGCCAATCTGGTCGGAAATAGACTACAGTCGGACGCAACTGCATAGGAATTAGCCGATAATCGAGAAAATTATTCGTTGCTCATTTTGAGACATTTTCAAATCACAAAAACCTACCTGAAATTGCAGCAACACCCCAAGTTGTAATGAGTTTTCGGCCCACCGAGTGTGGCAATTTAAGGCAGGGTAGTATGTTATTTTCTAGCTGCTATCTTTCCGTCTGGTGGACAAAAATGTTCATGCACCGACTAAAATATTAAGCCATCACGCACGGTTAAAATTGACCTGGAAACGTTGTTTCGAATAGCCAGAAATAATAAAGTTTTCGGTTAGAAACAGCCCAAGGTGAAATTAGAAGATCACGAATCCAATTGGCCACCAGCCGATGTCGTAACAGTCGTGTGTGGCAAACCGTATATTATGAATATTACAATATAATACCCGAAAGTATCCAAATAAAGTTACCTGTTTCCACGTCTCTTGATCGGTTTAGCTTGTTTAGTTTTTATATCTTTACATACAAATGTTGCAGTCCTCAAGGAAAGTATTAGTCTTTCTGCGAGGAAGGCGAGGGGCCGTGTATTTCGAAAAAATGTTACGCTAAGGTTAATTTGTATCGTGTAATCAGATTAAATGATTGATCTATAGTTCAAGACTGTAACCTACAATAAACAAAGTGCCGCCAAAATTCAACTTTTGTTCATTGTCCACCTTTGACTGAAACTACGTTTTGCAATCCGATTTATCTCTTAAATCTACATTTACAATGTTTTTTATCTTGCAATGAATTTAATCCGCAGGAAAGTTCAATACAGGTGCAGACGATCCAATCATCGTTCCCGGTAAAAATTGTCGACACAAAAAGGCGATTATTTTTAAGCCCCAAAAATTTTGCCCAAAAAATGGTTGCACTTGGATTGTCGCCACTTAACGGGCTCACATAATTTGTGATGACACATGTGACGTTATAATCAGGTTCGGTACCAGAAATATATATTTTTTAGAAAAACGTTTTTGAGTTAAACCATGCTTTGATTACCCCTAAATAACGCGATATCTAGATCACGAAAAACAACGATAAAAACTTCTAAAGAGGCAGCTAAAAATAGATATAGCTTCTAAATCGCTGCAACATGATGACTTACTCGACCACGAATGGCACCAGTTTGGTGGTGAACTTGAGATTCTATTTTGCCAATTAAAAAAAACCTTTCCGAGGGGTTCAAAAATTATGAAAATATTATCAAATTGTTATTTTTCGAAATTCAAAACCTGCTTATTGCATTGTTAACAGTAGTTATAATTTAGTGACATGTGTTCCTTTTTTTGAATAATGTTTTTGGGGATAATTTTAACTTTTTTGAAGATTCGAAAAAAATAATAATTAGACTTTGTTAACATGATTTGTAACCGTGTTTTTCAAATGTCAATAGATCAGAGTAGTTAATTGTCAAACCTAAATACCTAATTCCTAAACAGGCATCGGTAAACAGAACGATTTCGCGTTTCACAAAAGTATATACAATATAACCTGAAAGTGCGGTAATTATTTATTTTTGATATTTTGAACCTTTTTGTAGTGCAAAAAAATGCATAAGTAGTGCACAAATGCGCGCAAAATGTGCACAAATCAGCCAACTTTGTAGACATGTTATTGAGAGAACAAGTAGGTATCAATGAATATATCTTTATTACGCACTTGTTAAGAGTTAGAATTGGAGCATCAACTGGGACTGCCCAATTGTTCACCAAGAATTATGGCATAGAATAAAAGTGATAAACATGTAATGGAACGGCAAACCGGGTGTTTCACCGTTTAATATTTCAATGTATATTTTATGTGTATGATTATTTTTTAGGGTTGGACCAATGTGTATTTTGTGTATTTTTAAGGGATTAATCGAAGTTTGCTCTGCCCGAGTGGTTTTACTCTCTGGTTCTTCCGTGCGGTAGAAATCAGTAGCTTATAATTAAAATGTGTGTAATACCTTGCCAGGACGCCATGAAATAGGACACCATATGATTGTGAGCCCCAAGCTATGCCACGACAAAATATACCTCCGAGAAATTGGGGAACTTCAAATAGGCCATCAGAAAATAGAAAAAGGTATGTTGAGATGCAATCAAATTTGGTGGGTTGAAATAGGTCGCCACGAAATAGTATGTACATTACAGTGAAGCAGGATACGTTAAAGTAGGACACATAAAATACGTGACATTAAAAACAACAAAAAACAAACTTTGAAGTGGCACATCATGATACTGCGAAACATGAACGTATACGATGCAGAACAAAATGTGAAGTAGGAAACCATTAAATAGGACACCATAGAAATACACAAATGTGGGATATGTTAATTGTTTATTGATTCATTATTTAAATATGTCGAATAATAAGGATATATTTCGCCTTTACCGCATCTTCATTTCTAAAATCATAAATACAGTTCACAGTACCAAAAACACCTTTGACCTCGACAAAAAATCTCACAAAAAACCAACTGTTTTTTTAACAACACTAGAAGTTAGGTTTGGTTGTGGGATAAGTGACCATATAACTGGATTAACCAATATGGCAATATAATGTGCAATTAATTCGTACGGAGTTAACTGGCGTGGATTTAATTGGTGCGGGTTTATTTGATGCGGATTTAATTGGTGCAAGTTTAATTGGTGTAGTTCGGATTTAATCGGTCCGGATATAATTGGTTCGGATTTAATTCGTCCGGGTTTATTCCGTGCGGATTTGGTTAGTTTCAAGGCAGGTTTAATTGGTACGGATTTAATTAGTTTGTATTTGAGTGGTGCGGATTTAATTGGCACAAACTGAATCGATTTGGATTAAATTGGTGCGAATTGAAGCGATGTGGATTTGATTGGTGCGGATTTAGTTCGCGCGGTTTAAGCTGGTGCGAATTTATTCCGTGCAGTTTTAATTAGTATGGATCTAATTCTGGTCAACTTATTTGCCGCGGCGACATTTGGTGCACACATAATCAGTGCGGATTTATTTGGTTCGGATTTAATTCATTCGCTTTTAAGTGGTTCGGACTTAATTAGTTTGGGATTAGTTGTGCGGTTTTAAGTGCTGCAGATTTAATTGGTTTGGAATTAATTGGTTCGGTTTTAAGTGGTGCGGATTCAGTTGGTTTTGGTTTATTTGGTACAGATTCAATTCGCGCGGGTTTAATTGGTACGCATTTAATTGGTGCAAATATATATATATATATGTAGAGCACATTACTAAGTCTGCATATTTGTTAAAAGATGACGAGAGTAAAGAAAACAGCCAAATGTAAAGAATTTTAAAATAATATTTAATTAGATGTTTGCCTGCTACACATAAAGCGTTTCACTTGACTGAATTGGTAAAAGAATTTTTAAACGTAAAACATTGAGTTGCATCCTTTCTCGCGCAAAGTTTTAATAGGGACGGATTTCTTACAATTCCAGAATTGAAAATTTAAGTAAACGCTCGGCGGAACCAATTATAGGGTAGAGATATGCCCGCCTTAAAATTGTAGTTAAAGTATAATAAAAAAGCGCCCTTGAGTATTTCAATTTTGCGCGGGTCAATAAACAAAGTGATATTTATTTAGTAGGAATAATTGTGTTTTTGAGCATAACTTTGGTTAAAATATTTGTCCAATGTCAAGTCTTTCGTCATCCAGGAAAACCTGAAAGAAGCTTCATCCCTTTCTACTTCATTAACAATTTATTTATGATATCTGCACCGGGAGCAGCTCAACTCTCTAAGTCATCATTTCGGAAATCCCTGTTTGCTGCAAATACTATTAAACAGTCAGAGGATAAGAAAATTGGGGCACCATAATTTTTGGGGTTATATTCTGCCATTATGAAATGGTGCCCAATATGGGGGTAATTGATAGTGCGTCAATTACAGCTGCGATGCAGCGCCACCCTGAAAGAGAGAGGAGAGAATAGGATCAGAATGCACTATTCCCTCCTATCCCTTTTACAGAGGCGTTGCATCGCAGATGTAATTGACGCACTATCAGTAACCCCCATATTAGAGCACATCCAGTTTATAGTACATTTCTAGAACAGTTGCCCTATTGACTCCCCACCAATCTATGATCTGTCCATAAGTCTCCTGGTTTTTTAAGTAATTTTCCAAAGCCATCGGGGTGATAATATGGTTGAAATATTTTCCATATTCCGAATCGGATCGATTTTGCAGAACTCTAACTTGTGGTGTAACCACAAGTCAGGGTATATTTTTGTACACTCTCAGGATACCCCACTATTTAACCTTTTTATAGTTATTGTTATACCAGATTTTTGAAAATTGCCCAATTTTTTCAACATATTTTAGAAATACAGTGTGCGAAGTTTCTTATTGTCGAAACTATTCGTCACCTTATGCTAGAGAGCTCTCCTCATATATCTATAAGTTAGTCAAAATAAATCGACAAATATATATTTCACTAAATAAATAGTTTCATGTTTACCATTTTAGATCACGATTTGGTGCGTAGGTTGCGCTAATTGTCACACATTAGTCTTTTTCCATGTATATGCGTCTTTATTTACAGTGAATCGAAATAAAGATGACTTTTTGATATATCTCTTTACATCCCATCGTCTCTTTTCTATCCTAGACTATCTTCCTACTCTGAAATCAAATGAATATAATATACAATATTCTTTAAAGGCATTTTTTTTTCAAACTTATACCACATTAAAAACAATAGTCTTGTGGTTTAAAAAATTTAAAAATATTGAAAACTCTCATCCATACAGCTATTTTAAATTAGCCTTGGTTTCGACGTGTTGAACCGCCGGGGGGATAGGGAGTAGGGGAATAGTCTAGGATAAAAAAGAGACGATGCGATGTAAAGAGATATGCAGGTAATCGTTGTTTTGAAGCAATTTGTTTCTGGATGACGCAGTTCCCCACTTAGTAGTACCATTCATCACCGTTGTCGACCAACCGCAGCAAGCATAGCAGCAAGACATGTTTCCTTATTGAAGTAGGTACATATTGGATGTTTATACGGTACACCATTCCACTTCCGCATATTTCATAGTATTATATACATGCCACTAACACCCCATACCACTGTATATTAACACAAACCATATAATCACAACTATTTATTGACCATTAGAAAACCATTCAAAAACCACGTCAAGCAATGCGATGCAGCAATTCTAAAGCAGTTTAACAAAGAGTGACGTCCTCGGGTCTCCAAGATATCGAAATGTAATAATAAATACAAATTGGAAAAAGTGATTGAAACTTACAAAATTAATTTTTATCCTAAAATCCTCTCGATGCAATTCATAGAACTCATATTCCTCATTAAAATTGTCTTTAGATCAGAAATAACTAAAGTAACTTTAGATATTTTTAGATATATATATGAATGTAAATATCCACTTTTTTAAGGCGGATTAAGAATACTATTAATTATATAATGTATAAATAAACATAATATGGCCAATATTTTTTGAAGTGTTTTGAAGTCATCTGTATATTTTGCAAAAATATAATGCCACTGCGAAAATCCTTTGCTGTTCTGGAAATGCGCATGCAAAAATATTACAATGATTTTTGCATGCAGATATCGAGATTCCTGTTGTTTATTTTGCTACAAGATTTGTATTGCATACACTGGTACGCCTTTGTTTCTTAATGTGGATGTCACTTGTACGTTTATAACTTACCGTTCCATAACATATATATGTACCAAGTATGAGGTCGACACATTTTCAAGAACAAGTTAGGTCAAATACTGTTCCCTTGAACGGAACGAAGCAAAGACCTGCACTCGGGGTCGTCGTCAGGAGCGTGGGAAATTTACCAATTTGAAACTAAAAATGGACGCATCCAATCCAAAAAATAAATGGATGGTTGTTGTATGTCGCTACATCATCCGTCCATTATTTTAAAACTGTTTATCTTGCCGTATTAACCTTTCCAAAAATGCCCGTATCAAACAATAATTTTAAAATGTATATACACATAACAACCCCAATGCGGTCGGGGTCGATTGGTGCGCACGTATGTGGTTTTGCTCTCAGTGTTTCCAGAAAAAACATTTCCTGGTTCTTTCACAATGCGAACGAGTCAATTTTCAGTCGGATGTCTTGCAGACTAAGCAGACCCAATTTTTGAGTTCTTATTTTATATTCGATTAGCAATAGCTTCTTTCTGCAGGCTTCTTTTAACACGATACATTTAATTGTATAATATATATGTATTTTCTATATTCATGTGAAGTGGATGGTCAAAGTAAAATTAATATTAGGGGGGAAACTGAGAACCAATCAGAGGTTCGAAATTTCACCGCGTATGACTCATTCATGAGTGGAGAAGAGAAACAAGACGTTTCTCCAATCATGAACTCAGCTTTACTATACTGTAAATGTATCAGCTAATTATTTTGTACAGGTTTCAGTTAATTTTATGGTCACACAACTGAGCTACAAGCAAATGAGTCAAACCTACCTTTATGAAAATGGAATATAAATAAATATACAAATTTGCGTCATAATTTATCGACAATTTAACTCCCAAATGCATAAACAGTTGGTTGTCATTACTTAAAAATATCCTACATATTAAAAAAGTACCTAATTTAAAAAACATTTTCGGACTCCCTCCATCAAATACAAATTATTATAAAAAATTGATAAATTTACTTT